>BQKN01014631.1:0-16418 GCA_022839385.1 Asparagus kiusianus | reverse complement strand
TATATATAGGGCAAATGTGTAATCAAGTATTTGAGTTTCTTTTAGGCTTTTAAATAGGGGGAGCGTTCCAATTTTCTCTTTATACTCACCCATGCTTATAGGTGGGGGGAGCTTTTATCTCTCTCTATTATGTTTCCCATTTTGATGTTTCTAAAGGGGGAGAAAAATATGAGTATATTATGGTTTATATGTTGTTTATTGGTTTTATGAATATATTAAGAATTGTTTATCATCATCAAAAAGGGGGATATTGTTAGGACTCATGTGGTGAGCCTAATTCTCTAATATTATTTTGATGATTTAACAAACAATTAATAACGTATTTTTTTAGTGTTTGGTTTTGATTGATTAACACATGTTAAATGATTGAAGAGCTATATTGTAAATAGAGCAAATACAAGTCAAGTCAACATCCACGATCGAGCTTCATATGCAATTTATATGGTATATTAGTGTAGGATGTGTATTTTGTGTTTCAATACTTTTAAGCTCAATCATATACACATACATATTTCTTACTTTCATCACAATTTGGGTATTCTTAAGTAATTTTTGTATTATTGAATTATGAACAAATAATTGTAGGCGTCAAAAAGTACCTATAGGTTCCCAGACACAGCTCAAGACGAAGAGGAGACGATAAACGTCATTATCTAAGTCAAGAAGGATCATCCGATGCCAATAAGTATGCGAAACAACGAAACAATGGAGCTTGAGGCTGTCTCACAAAGAAATGAGATGAAACACACTGACTTTATTTTCGAGACAGTGTCAACTGTCTTAGAAATGCGAGACAGTGGTAGCTGTCTCGGAAATAAAGAGGTAGTGTAACGCCCCTTTTGATGATTTTCTTGCACTTCGTGCAACCCACGTGACTTCATAACTGCTTAAGATCATTCATAAATGTAGAGAGACTGTTACGAACTGAAGAGACGCTCAGAATCCCCGGAAATCTCAAAATTTAACAAATTAAACGTCGGTTACAAAACTGCCCAGAACGACCCCTTCTTCCGAGACAGTGGACACTGTCTCGGAAATAGGAGTTGACATATAAGGTTTGTTTCGACTTATTATCTTCAGAAATGGTTCCCAGGGGCTATAAATACTTTCCCTACACCCTTGTGCATGAGGGAGAGTTAATTGGCAGTAGAAAATTGATATTTTGGTGAACTTTAGAGAGAGTCTTGCACCATTTTTAAGGAACCCTCAAAGTCTTTGGTGTTTCCTCGAGATCTAAGCTTTGACTTGATCTTAAAAAGAGTGTTTTATCTCTCCTGGCTGAGATATCCACTTCTGTCCTTGTTTCTAAACGAAACATCGACTCCAAGCCTTCTTCGGATCAATCTAGATCTGTGACTCGATCGTCCACAGACTAATGTATTCCCGGCACAGAAAAAGATTCCACACAAGCAGCAAATTAATAAACGATCTTTGCGTGTGATTCTAGGAGATCTTTGCGTGTGATTCTAGGAGATCCACTTTGTTTATTTCATTGTAGTAAGAGATCTTATAAAAAGATACACTCTCTTAAATCTGTAATTGATAAACAATTGTAATGGATTCAGCAATGAAACTGATTTTCGACGAAAACACGTTGGTGACCACAGTGAGAGCTTAACAGCCTCTCTATCAAGGCTGTCTTGTCGCAACTAAAGTCAAGATCCCAGTTGATGCAAAGGTCAAGTATGAGTTCGACCAACAAAAGTTTAAGGAGTACGTCTCATCCTCCTCCTCTAGATCCTCCTCCCCTCGCAAGTGTAGGAAGATCTCTTCTTTAAAGAAGGTTCGTTGGTCTTTAGATCTGAAGACCCAGGACGATGACTCTCGCCCAATCATTATTGAAGGTTCCTCTCACAATGCTCCTCCGACATCTAATAAAGTCAGATCTGTGGCTCCCAACAATTCCTCTTTAGTCAAGGAGTTGTCTGCTAAAGGCGCACCAGCTCTGACGAAGAGGGCTCGTCAGAGGAAGCGCCAACGCCTTACACGTCAATATGCCAAAGCCTTAGTGTAGGTTAGCGGACTCCGTTATCAGGCGGATGTGGAGTCAAGGAAGAGACAAGTCATGAAGCCATCTCAGTAGCTGGAGATTGGTATTTCCTCCAAACCATCAACCAACGAATGAGTCCGCGTCAAAAGGACTTGTTTAACTCTTGAGGAACACATCCAAAAGCGTCAGACACTTCTTACGCACACTCGTATTCTTGTACAAAAAGTACAAGAATTACAGAAGGAAGAGGTGGCAAAAAAACCACTAAAACCCTGAAAAATCTGGGTGCCAAAGTCCAAGATGGCACAAAAATCAACTCGAAAGACAGTCGGAATTGTCTCTCCCAGCCGAGAAAGAGAAGTCTGTCTCGTAGGGAGAGATAGCATAATCTGTCTCGCAGGGAGAGACAACCCAATCTGTATTGTAGGGAGAGACAACCCAATTTGTCTCACAGGGAGAGATAGCCTAACTTGTCTCACGCTTGGCCGAGACAGGGAAGTCTGTCTCTGGCCGACAGACTCCCCCACGACCGCTTCCTCGCTTTCGTCGGCTCCTAGTTCTGCCCCGGTCTCTCTAGTACCACCGGTGAAGCATCATGATAGTGTTGACTTATCTAAATTTAAGATAACGATGGTGAATTACCTTGATCCTTTGCACGAGGATCGAGGCAAAGATCTAGTTAAAGAACGCTTAGGTCCGGTTAATAAAACCCAAGTCACTCTTCAGGCTGGGGGTCGTACGCTCCCTCCCACCAAGTCAAAGCAATCTAAGTTTGGGAAAACTCTGATTTCCACCCGCTTGGGGGTGCATGTCGAAGTCTAGGAGCCCGTTGAGGTTACATATCCACAAGGGGGTGGTTCCAAACGTGCGACTCATGAGAATGCCAGCAAGATGACACATTCGCGGAAGAAGATGTGTCCATCAGACAACAATGTTATACCTAAGGAATCATGCTAACACAAGATAGATTGCTCCGGCCATCATGCTGATGAGTTATACTATCAGACAGGGGATATGAACAAGTCTCAGAAGAGAAATGCTCAAAAAACAAACTCTCACTGTCCTTGTGAGAGGCTTATCAGGGTAGTATTATCAGAGTGTAGCTGCCCCCAAGACCACTTCACGGAGGGTCTCGGTATTTAAAAGGATTTCCACTGAAGCGTCAAAGCTCAAGCAAAGACATTTCCGCAAGAGAAGATCGGCCGTTCAAGATGATGAACTCCCAGAAGTTACCATCAACATAGCCGATAAAGGGAAGTCAGCACGACGTTCCAGTCCTAATTCTTTGCCATTGATATCCCATCGTTTTACTCGGTTATGCTCTGGAACTATCAGACATAGGAATTATCAGAGAATGCAGAGAGGACTATCTTCAGATGATGAAGCATCAGACACTTGTTCTGCAGTCACCTCAGATGACACCATGTCTAGCACAAGAGTAGTTCGAGAGGCGTTCATGATCACTACTGAGTAGTTAGCTCAGATGTTTCAAGATGCTTTAGCTAAGCAAAAAGAGGAGCTCAGAACTGAAATAAAGATGGAAATGGAGTTGAACATGTAGTGCATGAGGGAATTACATGCCCAATAACTTTAGTCTTTATCAAATCAGCAGGGTGAATCCAGTAGTCGTAACACTACTAATGAGGTAGACAGTGACTCAGAAGTGGATGGAAATTTTCATGCTGATACTCCTCCTAACAACAATAATACTGAGGATGGTCTAGTGGAGATTCCTCAACCTCCTCAACAACCCCCAAAGAAAAATGTGGGTGAGGATAAGAAGATGAAGGACCTTGAGAGCCAAATTAATACCTTGATGTCTGCTCAAGACGTTAAGAAGACCGGCATCCCGTGCCCATACCTGAGAGAGTGGAAGTCAATTCTGTATCTGACGAAGTTCAATCTAATTAACTTTACACTATTCGATGGGAGAGGCTCACCCACTCAACACTTTATTTATTTCAAGTCCCACCTAGGTATGATCTCTAGCAATGAACCTTTTATGGTCCGGTCATTCGTTAGGGCCCTTCACGGGGCCACCTTCGATTGGTACAGTCACCTTAAGCCAGGAAGCATTAACAGCTGGGATAATATGAAGATCTTATTTCTTACCAACTTCTTCAACGATGACACCAAAGTATCGATTGAAACGCTTTTTGACGAGAAGCAGAAAGATGGGGATTCGATCGATGACTTCATCAAACGCTTCCAAAATAAGGCAATGAATTACCGAGACCCGGTCACAGAGGAATTCATCCTTCAAACTTATCACAACAATCTTTCTTTAGAAGCCATGGGGGTGGCGCCGTCCAAAAACTAGAAAGAGTTGAAGGTGCATGGAGTGCAAGCCGAACGCTTCCTCAAAAGGAAGAATGCTGAAAGAGGCCAACCGGCGACATATCCCCCAAAGCAAAACTTTGTTCCTCCTAGTAGAGGGAAGATGCCAGCAACTGTGGTAGATGCAAATCAAACGTTCCAACTACAGCTGCAATAGCAAACGCTATAACAGTCACCTTCTTAATGGCAGCAGCGACCTCAAAGGCAGCAAAAAACTTCTAAATCAAAATTCCCAAAGAATATTCATTCAAGGAAGATGAAGTTCCTACTATTTCTAAATACCTTCCGGAGAACAATAAAATCAAATTGCCTCCAATCACTAACCAGGAGGAAGCCAAGAGGATGGCAGATCCAAGATATTGTGCATTCCACAGACGGGTCCATCACCCCACCAAGATGTGTTACACCCTCAAGGACAAAATCCAAGCCTTGACTAACGTCAGCATCATCACTACAAAGTAGTCCAAGGAGAAGAAGGTGGGCATGAATGCGATTTCTATCAGCTTCGGTTCTGTCCCTCTATCGTAGTTTTAGCCAGAGCCTATATCAAAGGTAGAGATGAAGACCGTTAATAACGATCCTCATGGATAACGCTAGAAGGGGCTTGTGTAGCATACGTCCCCTAATGATAAAGTTCTTTGGGTCCATCCAGATCTGCTCAAAGATGAACAGTGGGCGAGATCTTCTTCCAAAAAGAAGTCCAAGGGTAAAGGCAAATTGTGTTGCCCCACCTCCACAATTCCAGAGAAGAATGATGAAGAAATCCTGACTTTGTTGCTTTCTGAGGATGAGCACGAGGTCTTCGTCACTAGAAGTGAGAACAAGTATCAATTTAATTATCCGGAGACTTCGAATCAATTAGACGGACTGGGGGTGGTTACAACCCCTACCAAATCCTCTGAAGAATCTCCGTAGCAACAGTCGACTACTAAACAGAAGGAGGCTGCAACCAAGCAAAAGGAGAAGGAACCCCAACACCAAGAGGTTCAAAACCCAAAACAGTCTCGTTTCGGTCATCGGATTGGAAGAGATAAACCTGGAAGCTCGAATGTGCCATACCGCTTTGATGTTATGACCTAACTGGCTAACATCCTAACGAGGATAACTTTATACGAGTCATTGCGTCTTTCTAAAGACACCAGGGAGGCTTTGCAAGATACCTTGGCCGATTCTGATGTGTTTCTCACTCAGATTAAGCTAGCCCTAGAAGAGCCGGAGCCGTCAGTTCAACATTACAACATTACAACCTTACGGCCAAACAGTTCCTTAGCATCACCTTTACCAAAGATGGCATGCAAACAAGGAACTCAAAGCATGCCAGGCCTTTGTATTTCACCAGATACATTGGCTCCAGTGTTGTAAAGAGAAACTCCTCAACAACTTACCATGCTAAGGGCAAGAGCATGGTTAGTCCAACTCAAACGGTAGTTAGTAAAGACAAATCAAGTTCATTAATAGCTGAGTGTTTGCTAAAAATCCTAAGTGGCGATCGTTAGCAGCGACTGAGTAATTCAATCTCGCCAAGTTCGATTGGAAAGTGCCTCACTCCGTCTGCACGGTGATCATTTTGTAAGTATTCATATCCAAAGTATTTCAGACCCTATTTCAACCTGATTCAGGTCTGAAAACTTTGGAGGGAGTTTTGTAGGTAAAAAAATTGCCTTTAATCTATATCAGAGAAGTTTAGAATAAGACTGCTAAAACCTCACCCGAAACAACAGAAAAGGAGAAAAATACTAATATCTCTCAAATAAGAAAGAATTTAGCAAAATGGATAGGAGCAAACTAAACCCTTTAGGTTGGTTTGGTTGGCTCCGTCTTATCGAGATAGTTAATTTTTATATATAATTCGTCCAATTCTGACTTACGGTTTGAAAGTTATGACATGTTCTTTGATGCATGTTCTGAAACTCACCTGAAAAGGGTGAAGTCCACCTGTAAGGAAGTCCGTCTGTAAGGATAGAGCTCGCCTGAACATTAGGGCTCACCTGAACTAAGCGAAGCTCACCTGTACATCTTTGCCTATGAGGTTTGCCCGCATAACCTCGCCTGAGGGCCAAGCTCGCCTGAAGAGCAAGCTCGCCTGTCAACACTCGGAGCTTGCCTACATAGCTTAGCCTACCTGACAGCATGAAGGTCGCCTGCATGACCCAGACATGCCTGAAGGACAAGCTCACCTGATAGAAATGAAGCCCGCCTGACAGCTTGAAGGTCGCCTGCATGACCCAGGCTCGCCTGAAGGACAAGCTCACCTGATAGCATTGAAGCTCGCCTGCATAGCCTCGCCTGAAGACCTAGCTCGCCTGTATGATCCAAGCTCGCCTGTAGCATCCAGGCTCTCCTGCATTCTAAAGCCCGCCAAGCTTGCCTTCAAAACCAAGCTTGCCTGCTCGCCTGAAAGCTCGCCAGCTCGCCTGACAGCTCAAGCTTGCCTGCAATGTCATGCTCGCCTGCACAGCTGGACCAAGTTAGCCACTTTATCTTAAAATATGAGAGTGGGTACACTCACTCCCCATGATCTAAGGGATGGAGTATAGTTCTCCTCACCTCTAATGGTCCTATCCCAAGATTTAAGGGATGGAATTATGGTCACCCTTAACCATAATCCCACAATTTTAGGGAGTTTCCATGCTTCTCCTCTGCTATAAATAGCTAATGATAACTATCAAAAGAGAGGTCTTGAGCTCTTGATTAAGACCGAACCTATTTGGCTTCTTGGCAATCAGTTATCTTAAGTTCTAAGTGAACCGAGCCTAGCTCTTTGCAAACTCCTTGGCAATCAGCTTGTTCGTGATCTCGTTCGAATCCTCAGCTGAAGAGGACTGAACTTTGATATCTCAACGTACTTAGGCTCTGAGCAATCAAGCAATTGCTCGGCCATTGAACTCATCCAACCGATCTTCTACTGCATACTAAAGCTCCAACCACAACTTCGATCGGATCGTCCAAGGGAAGCAAACATGGCATGAGCACCGAGGGAGGCGTCCTACCACTGCCAATGAACCCATGTTAAACAAGGAGAACCATTCCCTTCTCCTCTGTTGTAAAACATTAATCATTAGTTTATAATAAGTCATTCTTATAAATACAAACGACCCCTCAAACGGGAAGTCAATTTTTACACCCTACAGAAGATGGCTACTGTTGATGTCTGATATCACAGTCAGTTGAAATCGTAGAGTTGCTGGATTATCAAGGGATTGAATTGTCGAGGGGGGGCGCTTTCCTTCTTCGAATTTATGCCTAGTTCTCAGAGCTCGGGGTGGACGAAATACCTACACACACCAGAATCGTGGGAGTATAGGGCTTGTTTCCCCCGTGGTATCTCCGATGGTCAAGTCAGCTGGTGGACTTAGGTGAGGTGAAAGAAGAATAGTGTGCTCTCCTAAAAATGTGTCTAGCGAGTTTTTAAGTAGTAAGGAGAATCCAACCTATTTTCCTGATGAATAGCATATATATTTATAGAGGATGCCTAAGGCCGAGTCGGCATCTAGTGGGAACGTAGTTTATAATGATGGCGAGGGGTGAGATGGAGGCTGAGTCACCCTCTGCTCGACACGTGTCGATTGGTGGGTGATAGGAGATCTCTTCAGTAACATGGGGAATCAACAGCCTTTGAGGCTTGTCTGCGAGTGTTGTGGAGTTACTTCTGTGACATGGAGAATCAGCAGCCGTAGAGGCTTGTCTACGAGTGACGTGGAGTCACTTCTGTAGTATAGGGACCCTGCAGTCATTGAGGCTTGTCTACGAGTGACGTGGATACACTTCTGTGGTATGGGGACCCTACAGCCGTCGAGGCTTATCGATGTGTGACGTGGAGTCGTAATGATGATCATAAATGGTAAAATAATGCTCGGAAGTAACGTTCTGAGTCTCTTTTGGGGGAAGTATCGGCCGGTTGCTGAGTAGCAATCTTTCGGCCGACTGAGTCCGCCTTTCAAGTCGTCTTTGGGGAGTAACGCCAACTTAATTAGGTCTATTCTTGGGATAGCATATTTGTAAGAAATAGGGAACACCCTATAACAGTCAGCCCCTTTCGCTTGGATTCGGCTGTGGCCAAATGCAAGAGAAAAATAAATGAACATAGACTGAGTAGAACTGATTCTGAAAGTGAAGTGGCATACTTTCTGGACACTTGGATGCTTGACGTCATCAGACATCACTAAGGCTGTCTGGGTTGTTTTCTTGTCAGACAGTGGTTTCCTCGATGAGAGGAGGTGAAACGTCATTTGGCGGTTTTTCAAATTTCGAGGCTAGGTCTTACCCGTGGGATGAAATGGGCCCCAATGACTGGGATGTATTCACAGCTATAAAGTAGAAGACTGGCGCCATAGCCCCATTAGAAAGCTTGAGGTAGCCTTTGTTAGACCCTAGAGGGGGGGGGGGGGGGTGATTAGGGTCTTATGCTAATCTAATCCGATTATATGCTTATTAAAATTAATTAATAAGCTATCCTAGTAAGTATGAAATACAACAAGATACGTAAGCTAGGATAAACAATATGAACAACAAAGAGATATATCCTATATGATAAAAATATATATGCAAGGATATATAAACTAACACAAGATAATATATCCTACCAAAGAGATATACAATATGATATATGCAAGGATATGTAAACAACACAAGGGTAAACAATCTAAACAAGATAGTGGATGAAATAAATGAGCAATGCACAATTGGTGATATAAGATAAATATAAAAACAAATACGCCAAAGACAAACTCAAATAAGCAATATGATCACGGAGTTCGGACCTTCCGTCCTACGTCTCCGCTCTCCACTCCCGGGGAGAAATCCACTATCATAACCGGGTTTTCTATGCTTACCCGAATAACGTTTACAACCACACTATATCAGTTTTCAACGATCACCGATCAACGTACACTCCTCACACTCGGTTTTCTAGATAATCGAAAACTTTACAATTGATACTCTTGCAATCACACTCTACACCCTCACAAGTGTTGGACCTAGCCGTGTCTCCCTCAAGTGCTCGGTTACAACCTCTCCCTAGGCTCGTCAACCGATGTCACTCCTCTTGGAACGATCCCCGACTCTCACCACACACTTCTCTCGGTGTACAAGTGTATTACAAAGTGTATCTCACAATTAGGCTTAATAAATGTTTGTTCTCTACTATGGATGAGAACACAATGAAAGCACAACTCAATGTTATAATCTCTCACATCCCTAATATACTATGTATACAAATACAATAAGCTCAAGTGGGTGTGTGTAACAATGAGATATAAATAAAAACTTAACTTAATAAGAACTAGCAATAAGATTGATATGAAATACAATAGTAGAAATGCTAGGAAATAGAGTTGAGGAAACTTCTCTATAAATACAAAGAGAGGATGATGAAATGTTGAAGATGAACTCTTCAATAGCTGATGTAAAACTCCTCTTTGTAACAGCAAACCCAAAACAAACTTAAACCAAACTAAACAAGCTTAAACCCTTGTTTAAAACCTGTTTAAAAACTTTTTAGATTACTTGAAAAAGAACAACAATGGGGTATTTATACCCACTCAAAATCTCAGCCAAAAACCCCCAACCAAAAGACAAAAACAGCCCCAGCCAATGGTAACAAAAATAGCCGTTGGAAGGAATCTAACTGAGCGGCGGTCGACCAAAAAAATTCGCGGTCGACCGCGATCTAGATCCCAATCTGAGAAAACGAGCACAGACTTCTTCGGTCGACCGATGGAAATTTTGAGCTCTCGGTCGATCGCGGCGGTTGACCGACAAACTCTCTGCTGCCCACTGACGAATGAACACAGGTCCGGTCGACCGAGAACTGATATATGAAAATTAGGTTCTGAAAACTGTTTTTCTGATTTTAAAACACTATTTAAAAATATCAAATAAATTCTAAAAATGTAAAACTTTGGAGAATGATTGTAGACATGATAATAAACATGTTACAATGACTGGTTTCCAAAAAGGACTTCCCAAATGAAAAATATCATTATTTTGCAAAATAGTCTAAAAAACAAAAATGTAAACATATGAATTTTGACATTTAGGCTAAACCATGTTTTGAAACTTTGCACAATGATTTATATAGACTTAATAAGATATGTATATGGTTATTGTTAAGTCCAAAAACTAAGAATATGATATTTTCACAAATACATTAGAGAATGAAACATAGGAGTATGTATATAAAAATATATTTGTTTCATATCTAAGTAGTTAAACCAAATCACAATAATAAATATGAAATATGTAATTTCATATTTATAAACATAAAAATCAAAACTTGTGTTGTATATATATGTGACTACATATATATACAAGGAAACCAATAAATGTGTGTGTATATGATATTGAGCTTAACGTACTTAACACACATAATATAACACCTAAACTAAAGTTACCCAAGCAATGATCTTGATCTTCATTATAGCTCAACTTGGTACACGTTACGGATGAAGCTTGAACTTGATCTTTAACTTGAATTGTATAAGCTTCAACCCGACATTCCGCCAACCTCCTTTGGATATGATCGTTGAAGCTCTATTCCATCCATCCTCCAACACGTTGTTTGCCTAGAATAAATACGAAAACACATACACTAGACAAACAACATTAGAAGTAAATTGTTTGTTAAACATCATCAAAACAAGAAGGCCAACAGCCTTAGCGTGCAAAGTCGGGGTTGATTACTTCGCTGCTTTAGTACCCTTGAGCTCTCATCGTTCTTCTAGAAGCTTTTATCCCTTGCAAGTCTCTTGCTGTCTCGATCTTCTTAGGGATTTTGAGGCGAGAGAAGGGAGATTGCTATTGGATGATGAAGGAGAGTCTTCTGAGGGCACGGGTGAGGAACTGATGTCTATCATTCTGCTGGCGGAAGGGGGGACTGAAGCCCCTTTGATGCCTGAGCCTTCCGCTGACGCTGGCGCTCTAGGCCCAGAGGCTTCGGCATCTGCCGATGCGGCCGTTCTTCCTCCAGAGGCCCTCGTGGATCAAGAAAAATGAGAACTAGTTATGTTTCTCTTTTTTTTTGTAATCGGTATTTTTAACTTTGTAAATAAGGAGTTAACAGAGAAACAAATTTGTTCTGAGTTTTTTAAACTCTCGAATTTTTCTTATTCTTGTTGATTGAGAGGTAGTTCAGGAGTTGACCTTGAAGTTGAGTGCCCAGGCTCGAAAGAGTCGACTAGGCCTTACCTTTCACCTAAGGCCGAGAGGTGACTGTGGGAGTCGGCTAGAGGGTTGTGCCTTGGTTTTACCCTGAGGTACCAAGGTCTTTTTATCAACTAAGGAGTCGAGTGCCTAGATGACTAGGTCTTCCATTTTCCTCCTAGGGCCGAGAGGTGACTGTGGGAGTCGCCCAAAGGGTTGTGCCTTGGTTTTACCCTAAGGAGGAACCAAGGTCTTTTTATCGACTTAGGAGTCGAGTGCCTAGATGACTCCCTAAGGCCGACAGGCGACTGTGGGAGTCGGCCAAAGGGTTGGGCCTTGGTTTTACCCTGAGAAGGTACCAAGGTCTTTTTATCGACTGAGTAGTCAAGTGCCTAGATGACTAGGTCTTCCATTTTTCCCTAGGGCCAAGAGGTGACTGTGGGAGTCGACCAATGGGTTGTGTCTTGGTTTTACCCTGAGAAGGTACCAATGTCTTTTTATCGACTGATGAGTCGAGTGCCTAGATGACTAGGTCTTCCATTTTTTAGTTATTATGGTGACGCAAAAGTTTGGTAAAACCATTTTTTATTAATTATTTGAGGCATGCATTCTTCATAGGGAATTTTCAAAATTCAAGATATTAAACTAGAATTTTTAAAGGAAGTATCGTCGTAGGTATTCAATGTTCCATGGGTGACTAAGGATCCGTCCATCTACTCTCAGCCGGTAGGTGCCAGCTCTGAGCTCCTCCATAACCGTGTAGGGTCCTTCCTAATTAGGAGCCAGCTTGCCTTGCCGAGTATCTTTGTCGAAAACCACTTTGCGAAGGACAAGGTCCCCATCCATGAATCTTCTGGGGTGAATCTTCTTGTTATAATATCGAGCGATCCGCTGCTGATTAATAACCTGAGTACGAAGTGCTTTCTCCCTTGCTTCATTCAGAAGGTCAAGGCCGACTCGAAGGCTTATTGAGTTCAGGTTTTCATCAAAGTGTCGTAGTCGAATAGTCGGCATGCCCACTTCAACTGGTGTAACAGCTTCGGCCCCATATGTTAACTTAAAAGGGAGTCTCCTCAGTTGAATTCTTATAGGTTGTTTGGTACGACCATAGGATGCTTGGAAATTCTTTGACCCAACGTCTTATGACAGTGTCCACCTTCTTCTTCAGTGCTTGGAGGATGCACTTGTTAGCAGCCTCTGCAAGGCCATTTGATTTTGGGTGTGCCACCGAGGCGAATTTGAGGTGAATACTGTATTCCTTACAGAAGTCGCGGAAACCCTTGGTGTCAAATTGAGTGTCGTTGTCGGTAATAAGTGACCGAGGCACGCCAAAGCGACAAACGATGGATTTCCATACGAAGTTGGTGACATTGCTCTCGCTAATCTTGGCCAACGGTTCGACCTCGATCCACTTAGTAAAGTAGTCGATTGCTACAATGAGAAACTTCCTTTGCCCTGAACCTAAAGGGAGGGGCCCCAATAGATCCAAGCCCCATTGGACGAAAGGTATAGGGCTCAAGATGGGGGTTAACTAGGTTGTGGCGTGTTCCATGGCGCTTCATGGGGAGGAGGTCACCGTGGGGAAGATTGGTCCACTCCTTGCTCAGAACCTATCATTTTCTCTCAAAAAAAGAGGAAAGTAGCCCTACGGTGGGTGCCAAACTGTTGATGTCTGAAATCACAGTCAGTTGAAATCGCAGAGTTGCTAGATTGTTGAGGGATTGAATTGTCGGAGGGGGGCGCTTTTCTTCTTCGACTTTATGCCTGGTTCTTAGAGCTCGGGGTGGATGAAATACCTACACACACCAGAATCGTGGGAGTATAGGGCTTGTTTCCCCTGTGGTATCTCCGATGGTCAAGTCAGCTGGTGGACTTAGGTGAGGTGAAAGAAGAACAGTGTGTTCTCCTAAAAATGTGTCTAGAGAGTTTTTAAGTAGTAAGGAGAATCTAACGTCTTTTCCTGATGAATAGCACATATATTTATAGAGGATGCCCAAGGTCGAGTCGACATCTAGGGGGAACGCGGTTTATAATGATGGCGAGGGGTGAGCTGGAGGCTGAGTCACCCTCTGCTCGACACGTGTCGATTGGTGGGTGATAGGAGATCTCTTCAGTAATATGGGGAATCAACAGCCTTTGAGGCTTGTCTGCGAGTGATGTGGAGTTACTTCTGTGACATGGAGAATCAGCAGACGTTGAGGCTTATCTACGAGTGACGTGGAGTCACTTCTGTAGTATGGGGACCCTGCAGCCATTAAGGCTTGTTTACGAGTAACGTGGAAGCACTTCTCTGGTATGGGGACCCTACAGCCATCGAGGCTTATCGATGTATGACATGGAGTCATAATGATGATCATAAATAGTAAAATAATGCTAGGAAGTAATGTTCTGAGTCGCCTTTGGGGGAAGTGTCGTTCGGTTGTTGAGTAGCAACCTTTCGCCCAACTGAGTCCGCCTTTCGAGTCGTCTTTAGGGAGTGGCGCCGGCTCGACTGGGTCTATTCTTAGGATAGCATATTTGTAAGAAATAGGAAACACACTATAACAGCTACTATAGTGGGAAAAACCATTTCTTCAACCAAAATAGTGGTGGCATAGTTCGACAAAATTTTGGTGGGGACAACTGTTGAGTTCCTCGTGATCAAGTTCGAGGAGTACTTATCTTCATCCTCTTCTGGCGGAAATGCATCTCGCAAGTGCTACAAAGTTGTGCGTGTGCCCCAACCCCAAGTGGCCGAGACAACCACGCCGGAGGACTCCGCCCAAGCAAGCACAAGGGGTTCTATCTTCCCTAAACCCATCATAGCCGAGCCGAAGGTAAAGGATGCAAGCTCAAGGGTTGCATGATGGGTCGTTGGATGATCCTCGTAGACCCCTATGCAAGAGGAGACAATGGTTCATATCGGTGTGGACCCCGCTTTCGCCGTCAACATGAACGCTCCCCTCTCCAGAAGAGCCAAGCAACAGCAATGACACACTCTTGCTCACCAAAAGACGCAAGCCCTCATCTCTAATGATGGCCTGAATTACTATTCAGGCCTAAAGATATCCAAGCCAAAACGTCAGGTTCCTAATTTTTGTGAACTGAACCGATCAAGCGAGCCCACCTACTCAGGCGAGCTTTGCTCTGTTGGCAAAGTTTCCAAAATTAGCGAATTTGGTGTATTCGGTGAGTCTAGTAGTTCAGGTGTGCCCCACGAGCTTCACTCGATGAGCAAGGTTCCTAATTTTGGTGAACCGCTCAAATCAAGCGAGCCCACCTACGCAGGCAGGCTTCGTTCTTCAGGTGAGCTTCCTAAATCTGGCAAGCTTCACAAATATGTAAACTCTGTAGTTTAAGCGAACTTCAATAAGTTCGCATTACGGCCCAACTTTGCCCACATTCCAGACCTCGCCAGCAGTCGGCTGAAGGTCACCTAGATTCTAGACCTCACTAGCAATCAACTGAAGGTCATCCAAATGCTCGAGCTTGCCTACAGTCGGCTAGAGGTCGCCCATATCCCATATCTCGCCTGTCTCGGTGAGGTTGGTTGGATCTGACACTTAGGGAATTTCCTAAGTGTCCTCATGTCGGCTCCCTTGAGCCTCCTTCATGCGACTTCACGTCTCGTCCTTCTGATGCTAGGGGTTGTCATTATCAACCTACAGGAGATCTCGGAGGACGCTTGACTTACAAACGCACACCCAACGAGACTTCCGATGAGGTGGAGCTCCCCACCACAACTGTCAATGAGACAGGGAAGTCCAATGCCATTAAGCGTGAAGGTATCCACCATTGCACTCACGCCCAAATAGGGGTTGCCATTCCATTTGACTACACGCGCATAGTACCCGTCTCTGATGATGATGATTGCTTAATAGTGGCAACGTCACAGGCTTCAAGCTCTATTCAGGGTGAAGGCGTGGAGGTGAACATGACCAACACTCCTGATGAGATATTTAAAAGACTCGACGAGCAACAAGCAACCGTCGATTCTCTGAAGGAGATGTTGGAGCAGCTTCTAAGTCCTTCCTAGGAATATCCAGCGATAAATTCCTTAGATTCGTTGTCACCACAAAGGGTATCGGTTTATAGTTTTTGTTTCATATTTGGTTATTCTAATGGGTATAATGATATAATAGATATTGATATATTTTGATATTGTGTTCGTTATGTAAATGTTATGAATACATAATTACATGATTGTTACATATATTTTTATGTTTTTTATCTACGTCTATTATTGATATGCTTTTACTTCCTATTATTAGCTATTATATGTATTATTTTTGCTTTACAGATTACTATATCATATCGTGCATATCTTATTTTAATTCCGAGTGTGGAATTTGTTTTAAGGGGGTAGGATGTAATGACTGTAAACTTTTGATACTAGTTAAAATAATTTTCTAATATTTTAAAATATTTAATTATTATTATTAAAAGAGTATTTGTATTTTTCTCGATTTTCTATAATTTTCTATGATTTAAAGTCTAAGTTTTATATTTATTTAAATGATTTTGATATTTATAAATTTATTTAGTGTAGTAAAAATTTCTTAAAATTATTCGTTGTGTTATCGATATTATTACGTATCATTTTGAATAATATGTTGTATTATTTTTACTATTACGTATTATTTCGTATAATATGTTGTATTATTAATTACGTATTATTTGTATAAATTGTTGTATCATTTCTACAGTTGCATATTATCGGTTGTATTAGTACAAGTGGTACGTTTTATTGTATAGATAATTTTTCCATAATTATTTGATTTTAAATATAAGTAATTATATTTTTTATTAATTAATCTCGTTTAATTGTACAATTTATTGTATTATTTCTACTGTTATGTATTATATGTTGTATTAGTACAACTGGTACATTTTAATGTGTAGATAATTTTCACATAGTTATTTAATTTATTTTATAATTATTATTAGTTTTAATTATTTTTCTAAATCCTAA
>BQKN01014630.1:0-15158 GCA_022839385.1 Asparagus kiusianus | reverse complement strand
ACCAATAATGGTGTTTGTAAATCATCATCAAAATAAAGGACCTAACACTACACGGTATGACGGGTGTTATTTCACGAAGGAAATAACAACCGGGAGTATTATTTCACCAAGGAAATAATAGCCCTAAGTAATCGAAATCGACCAAGCGAAATCGATACTCTTCTCGGGATCAAAAACCAAGTTTTGATCCGGAGGATGACCGTATGGATCTCAGATCTGATCTCTCTCGAACTCCTGCCTTATTTGGTGTGGATGAACGCCAAGAACCAGATCTGAAAAGTCTAAAACTCCAAGATTCCAAAGCTTCAACCTTTTTTTAGTCTTGAGCCTTTAATCCAGCAGAGTTTCGCCTCCAAAAAATCCAACCTCCAAAACAATGATCCTAGGGGTCTATTTATAGGCTCCTCAAACCAGCTCTGGGCTCAGATCTGGGCCCAGATCTGGTGGCTCGGCCACCTAGGTGGCTCGGTCACCGAACTACCCAAAGGGTGGCTCGGCCACCGAGCCACCTTGGTGGCTCGCCGAGCCACCACTTGGTGGCTCAGTTTTGGCCGAGCCACCAAGTGGTGGCTCGGCCACTGAGCCACCTAGGTGGCTCGGCTTTGGCCGAGCCACCTAGGAGTGGCTCGGTTTTTGCCGAGCCCTCCAGGCATTTGCTGTTTTGTCGTTTTCCGGTTTCGCGGTTTATCCAAACTCTGGCAGTCCGGATCTTGATTTGACAGTCCGGATCCTGATCTTGATTGATGTGGTGGACTTTATAGTTGGATGACTCGTTGATTCATCGACCCGTTAGCTTGATTGGGCACGCGATTGGAAGTATTCCGTTGTTTGCGTACGATTCGTTAACCTCGTCGCCTCGTTAATCCGCTTCATCGCATCTCACTTGGCTTCGGTGTTGTGGTCTAACGAACATGCTTGGATATATCGTCCGATGGTTCGTTGGTTTGTTGAATCACCATGTCGAGCTGTGTTAAGGGACCTATAAGCAGTTTTATATGCCTACAAGCACTGACATCAAATCTAGACAATGAAGGACGAGCCATGCCATCAAATAAGTGAAAGGAAGCTCGACCTTGGCGGTAGGGATCTCGGCCGACGGCTTGCTTCCTTCATGCATAAATCCGGCGACCATGTGACGAAGACCACTATGAATATCTGCAACCATGGCTAGTAGTACAGAAAGTTTGTGTCTGATTGTGAGCTTGACGACTGTGAAGAGGACATCTGTTAGCAGAACGTCGAAGAATTGATGCGGTACAATGCATTTCTTCAGCTAAATGGCGAGGTAACCAGCCAAAAGAGTTGTCGGTTGGATCTGCTTTTACGCATGTTATAAGAATTTCTCGAACTTCATGCCCCTTAGAAATTTCCCTTCAGATGAACCAGTAGTGTACGACTAAGCGTCAACTCTCTCTATTAGCCTGTTGATATCAGAAGGAGTTAAATGGCTTAGCTCGCACACACCTTCACCTGACTGATCTTCCAGATGCTTGAACAAGTAGTCCACAAACTACTTCAGGCTGATCTGCAGGGATTTTTTCTTAGCTTTGATATCAATACCCGCCATAGCAGTCTAATAATGGTAGGTAAATTCCCATAATGTGTCATACTTGTCAAAGCTCATCTAGCTTAGTTGACGGTTAGTTGGGAAGTACTCTTGATAGGTGATATCTCCCATTGATAGCCCCAAACCTCATCATCTTATGCAATGCCAACCCCAGCTCTCCGTTCCGAGTCAAAAATGTGTTGGTATCAGGATTATAGATCTCTAACAATGCAAAGAAGTGGTTTGCACTCATAGGAAGGTCGTACATGCTAGCTCAAATGGCGTGATACAATCCTCTCTCTCGTAACTCTACACCCATCGGTTGAGGACATAGCCTGTCGTCCTCATCCACTATCTGTCAAATGTAGAGTGCACCCAGCTAAAGCTCCTAAAGCCTATAATGGGTAATTCCCGTCCCAGCTTGGCAAGACGCTTCCACACCATGTTAGCCCTTATTAGCTGCTCGTTCGGTGAAAGCTCATCTTATCCTAATACGCCCGGATGCAGCACACAAACGTAACTCCTTCCACTCAAACTTGGAGCCTTTCTTTGGGTAATGAACCCGCAATGTACGCACTCTTGATCTTTAGTTAAGCCCCACGCCATCTGCCGCCCCACCGCCAAGTTGTCCAGGTGCGTCAAAGTATAATGGCGAGGAATTGGAGGGAGGAACCTGCACCCGCCATCATACTCATTCAGCCATTGCTCTAAGACGCAATCAAGGATACGTGGATCCTATACTGAGTCGCCAAACATGAAGTCTGGCTTCCTCAAAGGCTCGATCATAGTTGGATCTTTTGTAAGTGGCGCATCTATTATCAGGTGTCGTATTGTGTGACAATATCCCTCTCTAACAAGACAGGAAATCTCTACGGGCCTACTAGCATGGAATTGAGGAACCTCATCAACGATGGGCGTGTTGTTGAAAGAGGTGAAGGAAACACCACTTCGACCACTCACCGCACGGGTTGGGAACACCATCGGTGGAAATTCAACTAAAATAAATAACACATATTTATTAAACATAGTTAGGAGGATATTTCAAAGGCAAATACGAGGTGTCGAACTCATCTCACGAATCTGTGAGGTAGAGTCATTGCCTTGTAAATCGGTGAGATGACTTTAACTGTTTCATACACATGAGGCAATGTACATTGTCGTGTCAAAAACACGACAACATACCCTACCCTACGGAGTGCAATACAGTGTGAAATAGCTCATTTTGCCTTGACTAAAATTGAGCTGTAAAAGCATCTACCCCCGTGAAGGAGGATGCCAGCTTTCCGAATGTCTCGCGAAAGAGAGCAAATGAGGGTACAATATTCAGAATATAAGTTTTTTTGGATTTTCAAAAGCTGTAAAAGCTTACCCCCGAATGATGAAGCTACAGGAGCCTCTCTCACAGTTGATCGACCTCTTAGAACACGAGCCCTCTTCGGAGACATCATCAATATGCAAATCAAGTATCGGTTTAGGAAAATTTCAAATACGAGGTATTGAACCAATTCAAAAGCTTGTGAAAAATACCCCAGATTCAGTTCTTATCAGGAATTGAAGTATATAAGCCCATAATTAAAAGGGAAATTATGAGTTTTAGCCAAAATCCTATAAAAACTGGGAGTTTTTGGTTAAAATCTAATTAAACCTACGGGATACGTACAACCAAGCTAAAAGCCTCGATTCATACCCGAGGACAAAACCAAAGGCCTTTACACAAAAACCAAAAAAGTAAGGCTTCAACCAAAACCAAGACAAAGGAATCCGATACTTATACAAAATCGATTCTTACTCACACCCAAAATTAAGCTAAGCTTCGGCGTTTATCAGTATCAAACAAAGGGCTGAAAATAAGTCTTGGTTCTCATACAAAATCGAAGCCATCAAACTCAAGTTTCAATCATCCTCCAAGAACTAAAAATTTAGAGTTTAAACTTGACTAAAATTGAGGATAGGGAGCGCGGGTTATTTGAGATTGAAAGAAAAGACCTAGGAAGTTGTGCAAAATTACAAAGGGGGAATGACAATCTCCAAAACCCTAAGGAAAGGAACTTTGGATTCCTGCAAAAGAATTCAAGAAGAAGGCATGCATCAAGTATCAACCGATGGAGGGAAAGAGATTGAATTTCATGTCAAATTTCGGTTCTTCCCTAAAAAATCCAAAAGTTAGGGTTTGGTCAACCTTTGAAATCAAAACCCAAGGATCCATTAACCAAGAAAATTTGAACTTAAGAGGGTAGGATTAACCTAAAAACCAATGAAGAACGAGGCCTTGGTGAAGGAGAACTGTAATGAGATACTCGAGTTTAAAGACTTGAAACCCTAGGTTTGAATCTTCCCCTTTGCTCAAATATGATGAAATTGAGGGAAAAGAAGGGGAGAGACCTAAGTAAAACTCTTATAAAGGGTTGTGAGAAAAGTTTAAGTTAGGGAAGAAGACTGAAACACGAAGAAGTTGGAAAAAATTAAAGATGGAGTTTTAAAATCCCTAGGATCGACTCCCCTCTCTCCTGGCGAGACACAATTTTATGTCTCGCATGTGAGCCACGTGTGGGTGTCTCACACATGTGTGAGATACCAAACACTGTCTCGTGCTTAAGGTAAGTCCCGTGGATGATTTTACACGTGTATTCACCCATTTTCACCCATTTTCGATGTATTCGGGGTATGTATTCACACTCCAATGAGTATACGAGTATAAACTACATCTCCTTAAACCTCCAACGGGTATATGAGGTTAAACTAATTTCTAAAACTCCAATGAGTATACGAGTATAAACTGATTCTCCATGCTCCAATGCTTTAAGAGTTTAAACTGTGTAGACTCTTGTTAACGTACGAGTATAAACTATGTTTACACTGCAATAGAGGTCAATACCGGTCAACGCATCAAAATTTCCCCTAGGAAGTTCAATAAGATGAAAGCTGAAGAAGTCAAAGAATTGAATGTTGGGCTTATCTTATCCAAAGTATTCCAAACTCCTCTATAAAAGAATGAGGTTGAAACACTTTTGAGGGGTATCTGTAGGCGTCAAAAATTATCTATAGGTATCCGAATACAACTCGAGACAAAGAGAAGATGATGAGCATCAATATCCAAGTTAAAGGGGATTATCCGATGCCAAAGGGATGCAAAGGAATGTACAAAAAAAGGAACAAAGAAACAACAAAGCGCTCAAATCGACGAAATGGAAAACTAAGACACAACCTGTTGATCTTGAACCCGAGACACATAAATGTGTCTCGGGCCCACGACAAACAAGTGTGTCTCAGTGCCGAGACACACGGCCCTGTCTCGCACAGGCAGCTTTCCCCAAAACACATTTTTCGATGTTTTTTGAGATTTTTGCATTCTACTAGCTTCCTAACTACTTTGGGAGTATCCTTAAACCTGAGAAAGTTGTTACTAACTAAAGATACATTCAAATCACGAGATCATATCCACAAACACGGCATCCAAGACCTATAAATACCCCCTTAGCATCCCTACGTAGGAGGGTGGGGCGAGTAATCTGGAATTTTGAACTTGGAGGCAAAGCACTTACAGTTTAAGGGCAGAACCAACGAATTTCAGAGAGAGAGAGGCGAGATCTTGGTGAACTTCAGCATAAAGAGGAAGCTTTCGAGAGATCTACAGCCTTATCACCCTTTCTTTGCGATCAAACATTATTTTGATCTCGAGAAGATTATTTATCTCATATCACTGAGATATTTACTTTTGTTCTTATGTCTAAAACAAAACAAGAACACCAAGCCTTCTTCATGGTCAATCTAGATTTGTGATTCGGTGGTCCATGGGCTAACGCATCCCTAGCACATGCAAATATCCCACGCGAGCAGTGATCAATAAACGTTCTCTGCGTGTGTTTCTAGGAAATCTCTGTTTGTCTTTTGTGTGTAGAGAAGTCTTATAAAAAGGCTAATTCTTTTGTATCTGCAAATGATAAATGTTGTAAATTTATTCCATGATAAAAATGATTTCTGATGCAAACAAACACTAGTGGAGCGATAATCGTAAAAGATTAGATCTCAAAGTAAGATCAATGACATCCACACAAACTCCATCATCTATCAAAGAACTTCTTCCAACTACTCCCTTTAGTACGCCATAATGAATACTTTTGACACCCACAATTACATACACCATAAAGAGGACACTTCATTCTTCTATGTTTTTTTGAGTTAAATGAAAATGAAAAAGAAACGAACACCTTCTTTAACTCCCCCAAGCTTACACCTCATTACTCACATAACCCATTATATTAGAAATTGTGCTCCACTAGCTGAAGAATGGGTAAGGAATACAATTGGATTTAAAGGTAACATATGTGGGTTAAATCCACAAAAAATTAGGCTCATAGGCTCAAAGGGGATAATCAAAGGAAAAAATAGCGCATGGTAGGCTGTTTGGCTAATGTGGACTATGACAAAAAAAAATACATATGCCTCAATTACCTTTTATGCATAAAAAAGTTATATGTGGCCTCGAATAGATTCAATGTAAGTTCTGGTATCCCACACCATTGGATAATATCACACAAGAAAAGAAAATCATGATTGGATATGTAATGCATCCAATTTCAGGCTCAAGGTCTCACCAGTTTTATTTGTCTACCAATTTAATTCCCCTCTTGTCTCAATAGAGTAATGGTTATGATGCTAGCCACAAAAATGCTAAATCCTATAAGACAAGAGAACATTCTGTTAGCTCTTATGTTTTGATGATGTTTTACAACCACCATTATCGATACTAATTACTTATTGATTAATAATACAGTTAATATACATATCAAGCATGTTAGTATCACAAATGGAGGATTGGATGAAATATGCGCTACAACGATGATATCCAAAGGAGGAAGAGGCATAGTGATGAAGCAACGGTATTTCAAGAACACCAAATTCAATTAGAAGCTTCATCCAAACTCAAGCTATATCAAGACTCAAGAATTGTATTCTCGTAAGGATATTATCTAGGTTTTATTTTCTCTCTAGTGCTAGAATGTAGGCAAATAGTTTAGATTTCATCTGAAGCTATTGGGATATCAACACACACATTTTCATACTTATAGTTTTGAACGTATTTTACAAAATACTATTTTTCACAAGTATGAGGACCTATTTGCAAAATTCATTTTCCAAACAATTTGTTTTTAGTATTAAAAACATTTTACAAAGTTTTACAATTTCAGAAGTCAAATGAATATTTTACAAATATTTTAAGTGAGTCAAATATTAGTTTTTGAGTATATCAGTTTGCGGTCGACCGCCATGGTCGACCGCACCTGGTCTCATTCGTCAGTGGGCAACAGAAACTTTCACGGTCGACCGTCACGGTCGACCGTGAGCTAAAAATTTTCCACGGTCAACCGCTACGGTCGACCGCGAAAGTCTCTGGACTTATGCTGAGTTTCTGAGCTGCCTCGTGGTCGACCACGAAAAATTCACGGTCGAACGTCGATTGTTTTAAACGGTAATATGGTACAGTTTTTTAGTGCCGATTTCACACGATCTCAGCGTTGTTCTGTTTCCCGATTTTGGGGGATTGGGTATGGGTTTCAAACAGCTGTGATTTTCTATTTAAACCTATATTCTTCTTCTTCCTCATTATCCCAGCTCTTTCAAAACATTTCAGAGAACGTTTTTACAGAGCTCAAATTTTCAAACCTGTTCTTTCTGAGTTTTTGTGTTTCACATCCCAGATTCAGTGTGATCTTCTCTTTGCCATAGGGACATTGTAAAGAGAGGGTTCTTACACCATTTCTACTATATTGAGAGTTTGATCTTGTGTAGATCAATTGTGTGGGAGTGCGACCCTTGGATTTGGTATAAGAGGCTTGGACATGTAAACATGAAATTGATATCAAAATTGTCTAAGAGAAATCTTGTAAAAAGGTTACCTAACTTGCACTTCATCAAAGATACCATATGTGAAGATTGTGCCAAAGGTAAGCAAACAAAATCTTCTTTCAAATCCATCAATGAGGTATCGTCTTCTAAACCTTTGCAATTACTTCATCTTGATTTATTTGGTCCTATGCGTTTTACCTCTCTTGGAGGCAAACACTATGTTTATGTGATTATTGATGATTTTTCTCGTTTTACATGGACAATATTTCTTGCAAATAAAAATGATTGTTTTGAAGATTTTTCTAATCATGTCAAAAGAATTAAAAATAAAAAAGATTTAAAAATTGTTAAAATAAGAAGTGATCATGGTGGTGAATTTCAAAATGATTTTTTCTATGATTTTTGTGCTCATCATGGTATAACTCACATGTTTTTCGCTCCTAGAATACCACAACAAAATGGTGTTGTTGAACGAAAAAACCGCAGCATACAAGAGATGGCACGCACTATGCTAAATTTCTTTGATTTGCCAAAATGTTTTTGGGCGAAAGCCGTCAATACGGCTTGCCATGTTTTAAATCGTGTTTTAATTAGACCAAAGCTTAAGAAAACTCCTTATGAACTATTTTATGAAAAAACTCATTTTATTGGTTATTTTCGTATCTTTGGTTGCAAATGCTTTATTTTAAATACAAAAGATCATCATCACAAATTTGCTTCCAAAATTGATGTTGGTATTTTCTTAGGTTATGCACCTCGAAGTAAGGCTGATAGGGTCTTCAACAAACGAACTCTCATTGTTGAAGAATCTAAAAACGTTACTTTTGATGAGACTAATGTTGGTTCTCAAGTTGTTTTACCTAGGAAAGATGATGATGATGATGTTGAGGGAGGATTGGACTTGTTACAAATCAATGATACACCCTCTATAGAAGCACAAAAGGATGTTGATAGCTCTAATGCTCATGAACAAGTTGAACTTCCTAAAGCTTGGAAATTCGCATCAAACCATCCGAAGGAACAAATAATTGGGAGCCCTTCACAAGGAGTTGTTACTCGCTCAAAAGCTTTGAGTGAGTGTGGTAATTTTACTTTCTTATCTCAACTAGAGCCTAAAAAGGTTAATGATGCTTTGAATGATGAATTTTGGGTTTTAGCTATGCATGAAGAACTAAATAATTTTCAAAGAAATAATGTTTGGAAACTAGTTCCTAGACCTAACAATGCTAGTGTTATTGGTACAAAATAGGTTTTTAGAAACAAACTTGATGAACATGTCATTGTAACTAGAAATAAAGCTCATTTGGTTGCCTAAGGATACAATCAAGAGGAGGGCATAGACTATAACAAAACCTTTGCACCGGTTGCAAGGTTGGAATCTATTAGGATGTTTTTAGCATTTGCTAGCTTTAAAGATTTCAAATTATATCAAATGGATGTTTAAAGTGCCTTTTTAAATGGTTTTATAGAAGAGGAAGTATATGTTGAGCAACCCCCCGGTTTCATAGATCATGCTTTTCCTAATTATGTTTACCGGGTTCAAAAAGCTTTATATGGATTGAAACAAGCTCCTAGAGCTTGGTATGCTCGCCTCTCTAGTTTTCTTGTTGCAAATGGTTTTTCAAAAGGAACAATTGATAACACTCTTTTTGTAAGAAAAAGGAAAATGATTTCATTTTAGTTCAAATATATGTTGATGATATCATTTTTTGTGCTACTAATGAATCTTTGTACAAGGAATTTTCTAAAGTTATGCAAGATCATTTTGAGATGACTATGATGGGAGAGCTTACATTCTTTCTCGGGCTCCAAGTCAAGCAAACTAAGGATGAGATATTCATTTCTCAAAGCAAGTATGCTAAGGAATTGGTGAAGAAATTCAATTTGGAGAATTCTAAGTATGCGCCTACTCCCATGAGTACAAGTGTCAAGCTTGATGCGGATGAGAGTGGTGAAGACGTGGACCAAAAACTATACCGTGGTATGATAGGTAGTCTTCTTTATCTCACCGCTAGTAGACCCGATATCATGTTTAGTGTATGTGCATGTGCACGTTTTCAAGCTTCTCCTAAAGCATCTCATTTAATTACGGTTAAAAGGATCATTAAGTATGTTAATGAAACTTTTAATCTTAGTTTATTTTATCCAAAGAGCACCTCTTTTGATTTATATGGTTTTTGTGATGCCGACTTTGCCGGATGTAAGGTAGATCGCAAGAGTATGAGTGGAACATGCCAATTCTTAGGAAATTCACTTGTTTCCTGGGCTTCCAAGAAATAAAATTGTGTTGCATTGTCCACTATGGAAACGGAATACATTACCGCCGGCTTATGTTGTGCCCAAGTTTTGTGGATGAAACAAAGCTTAGTTGACTATGATTTGAATTTTTAAAATATAAAAAACTTTTGTGATAACACTAGTGCTATTAATATTTTCAAAAATTCGGTTTTGCATTCTAGAACCAAGCATATTGATGTGCGCCATCATTTCTTACGCGATCATGTAGAGACAAAAGATGTATCCCTTGTGTTTGTTGACACAAAATCTCAATTAGCGGATATATTTACTAAGCCTCTTGGTGAAGATGATTTTTGTCACATAAGAAATGGCGTGGGCTTATGTAATATGTGAAAGTTCTATTTGCTTGCTTGTTTAGTTGCATTTTGCATGTATTTCTCTTTACCCCATTTTTGATGGTGACAAAGGGGGAAAGAAATCTCCTCATTTGTTGCATATATTTAGGGGGAGCTCATAGATAGGGGGAGCACCTATCTATAAGCTATATTTATTTTTGCTCTTATATAATGGTTGGTTGTCATCATCAATAAGGGGAAGATTGTTAGCCATTATGTTTTGATGATGTTTTACAACCACCATTATCGATACTAATTGCTTATTGAGTGATAATACAGTTAATATACATATCAAGCATGTTAGTACCACAAATAGAGCATTGGATGGAATATTCGCTACAACGATGATATCCAAAGGAGGAGGAGGCATAGTGATGAAGCAACGTTATTTCAAGAAAACCAAATTCAATTAGAAGCTTCATCCAAACTCAAGCTATATCAAGACTCAAAAATTATATTCTCGTGAGGATATTAGCTAGGTTTTATTTTCTCTCTAGTGCTAGAATGTAGGCAAATAGTTTAGATTTCATCTGAAGCTATTGGGATATCAACACACGTTTTCATACTTAAAGTTTTGAACGTATTTCACAAAATACTATTTTTCACAAGTATGAGGACTTATTTGCAAAATTCTTTTTCCAAACAATTTGTTTTTTTTATTAAAAATATTTTACAAAGTTTCACAATTTTCAGAAGTTAAATGAATAATTTACAAATATTTTAAGTGAGTCAAATATCAGTTTTTGAGTGTATCAGTTTGCGGTCGACCGCACCTGGTCTCATTCGTTAGTGGGCAACAGAAACTTTCACGGTCGACCGTCGCGGTCGGCTGTGAGCTAAAAATTTCCCACGGTCGACCGCCACGATCGACCGCGAAAGTCTCTGGACTTATACTGAGTTTCTGAGCTGCCTCGCGGTCGACCGCGAAAAAGTCACGGTCGACCGCCGATTGTTTTAAATGGTAATATGGTATAGTTTTTTAGCGCCGATTTCACACGATCTCAGTGCTGTTCTGTTTCTAGATTTTGGGGGATTGTGTATGGGTTTCAAACAGCTGTGATTTTCTATTTAAACCTATACTCTTCTTCTTTCTCATTGTCCCAGCACTTTCAAAACATTTCAGAGAACATTTTTACAGAGCTCAAATTTTCAAACCTGTTCTTTCTGAGTTTTTGTGTTTCACATCCTAGCTTTAGTGTGATCTTCTCTTTGCCATAGGGACATTGTAAAGAGAGGGTTCTTACACCATTTTTATTATATTGAGAGTTTGATCTTATGTAGATCAATTGTGTGGGAGTGTGATCTAGTGAGATCATCTGTGTAGTGTGAGATTGTGAGGGGATCGCTGTGTAGAAGATGTTCCGGCTTCCAACCGGGTTGTGTAGTGGATTTCTCCTTGAGAGTGGAGAGCGGGGACGTAGGTCAGTGGACCAAACCTCGTTAACACATCGCGCGTCACAGTATAACATTTCCTAACTCTATCTCCTCTATTTTATATTAGCTTTTAGATATTGTGTTTTGCTTGTCTTAATTTTATTGCACAATTATAGCCTTGTGATCCTAATCACCCCCCTCTAGGTCCAACACATTCAAGTTTGGTTCTCCCATGTTGTTAACTTGTAATCAAAAGCCTTTGAGAATCAGTTGAAAGATGGTTTAAAAAGTTGTCTAGTCCCGATTAATGAGCAGCTATCTAGGTCAATGTTTTATAAAGGTTAAGGATTCATGTCATGATCAGGAGATTATTTCCCTTTTTTAGGAGGAAACAAAGCAAAGAAAAACAAAAATAAAACAAAAACAGGCAATCATGATCAGGCAATTAATACATAAACAACCCATGCCCCCAACCTTAAGATCTATATTATCCCCAATGTAGTAGGATACAAATGAGTGCAAAGGTGCAGAGGACATACCAACTCACCAGTCAGAAGGAGGTGTAGCAGAGGCATTCTGGCGAGCTGCCACTCATAAAAAGACTGCATTATGTGGTGCATAGAGTCTAGGAGTTATCCTTGACATTGTTGCTCTTGCTTGATATGTATAGCTGATAACCCAGCTGACCAATCAGAGTGGTGGGAAGGGCTAGCTCCCCGTCAAGCTAAACCTGAAAAGGGATCGGGGGTATTGTGTCAGCATCCCCAGCTGGCACATCCTCATGACCATCACTATTCAAAAAATCAGAAGTGAGGTAGCACCAATTGGCGTGAACATGGATGGTCGTGCGATCAGGATCAGGGAGTGGGAAGAGATATTTGTCTTGAAAACATAACCGTAACCTATTGTCCTTATGGCTAATCAATTTCATATGAAGACAAGCATCAAGGTCAATGGACGCGCTAGGACTTAAGGGATGAAGTCCCTCTACAAGGTCCCCTAAACCAATCCCATAAGCTAAGGTGGTAATCAAGCCACCAAACACAATTTTTCCACTCGTTGCTCTCGCTGCACGACACATATGATGAATCATAAAAGCTCCTATGTCAACCTTATGTCCCTCGACCATGACACATAAGAGGTAGCGTTCTCTCTGATACATGACTCCATTGCTCTCGCCTCGACTAAAAATGGTGAAATCCATGAACCTCTGAAATATCTAAAGCATGGTTTATAAACAGCAGAGGCCCTTGACAAAGAGGGATCATAGGTTCTTTAAGTGGTAGAGCGTGTGATGGAAGTCCAAAAGGGGGTCAAGTTAAAATGTTTAGGGACATTTCTAGCCTTACCCTCCGAAAAACTATATACCTCATTTAATTGTGCTAATGTAAGTGTGTGGGACTGGTTAAATAGCCTAAAAGTGATTTCCCTTCTTTTACTCCCTCACCATTGTTTGGGTCAAAAGTTGATTTCATTGCCAACGAACTCATTACAACCGTTTATCGATTAGAAGTTCAAAAAAAGAGAAAAGTCGATCTTTTTATAAGATCTCCTTTTACAATGAAAATAAAAAGAATACAACTCTTGTCAAATAGCACAACAACAGTTTATCTCATGTTGTTTGCGTGGTAAGTTCGCCTGTGTCGGGGACGCGTTAGTCTGTGGACCATCGCGGATCAGATCCAATTGACAAATTGATAATCAATGCTCTTACTTCAAGAAGGAAATAATCGTAGCAGCGGTAACCTTGACCAAGCAAGATTATGACTCTTCTCGAGATTAAGACCAAGCTTAAATCCGAAGGAATAGGGGGTAAGGATCTTAGATCTCTCGAAATCTACTCTTTATGCATAGGAGATCACCGAGATCTAGTAAACCCTCTCTGAAATTCGTGGTTATACACTCACAAAACTAGCAGCACCTCTCCCTCTTGATTATTTTTTCGTCCCTCAGAAATGAGCCCCCAGGCTTGTATTTATAGGCTTCGGTTGGGGGTTTTCGGATAAGAATGATGGATTCAACCTTATCTTTAGTTAATAACTGTGTAACTATGTTTGGAGATGATACCTAGGTAGTTAGGAACCTCTGGAACAGAAGAAATCCCGTCAAAAACAAAAAAAACGTGTTTTTGGCTCAAACCTAGCCGAACCAAATGCAAAGCGAACTGAACCGGTTCGGATCAGGCACGAACCACCATTTGGTGGCTCGGCCTTGGCCGAGCCACTATTTGGTAGCTCGGCCATGGATCGAGCCACTAGTTCTTGGTTGAGTTATTTCGATGCAACTTGGCCACTAGCGGCTATTTCAGCCTTCCGGGTTTTGACTTGTTTTGTCGTTATGTGTATTTCATCGTTTCGTTGACTTGTACGCTTCACTGATTCGTTTTATGCATTTCGATAATATGGAGGTGGCCGATGAGCGTGCAGACTACTTGGTTCACCGTTTTGGTGGCTGATGAGTGTACGGGCTACTTGGAGGTGGCCGGTGAGCATGCGAGCCACTTAAAGTTGGTTGACGGGTGCGTGGGCCACTTGGAGGTGGCCGGTGAGCGTACGGGTCACTTGATTTGCCGTTTTAGTGGCTGATGAGCGTGCGGGCCACTTGACGATGGCCGATAAGCACGCGGGCCACTTGGAGCTAGCTAACGAGTGTGTAGGCCACTTGGAGGTGATCGGTGAGCGCACGGGCCAGTCGTTTTGCTATTCCGATGGTCGATAAGCGTGCGGGCCACTTGGAGGTGAGCACGCAGGTCACTCAAATAAACCTCCTCGACTTGGATGATAACGTTTATCATCTCCTTTTCGTCTCGAGTTACATGCGAAAACCTATAGGTATTTTTAGATGCCTACAGATACCCCCTCCAAAGTGTTTCAGCCTCATTTTTTTATAGAGTAGTCTGAAATACTTTGGATGTGATAGGCCCCACCTTCACTTGGTGTCAAAGGACCTATAGTTGGCTTTAATTCTTAACTTCTTCGATTTTAGTCTATTCAATAATTTGACGAATAGCTGAAATTCCTCTGCCATAGCATTTATTATCTGGCCGTTGTCGAAGTCTCAAATCAAAGCTGATGGTTTGGTTTTGGCTCATGTCGTTGAGTTGACTTTGAATTGACTATCTTCATCGGAGATTCATATCTGAACATTAGGATTGATTAGAGGCTACGTGTTGACCGATGTTGACCTTCGTCGCAACGCGTTGACCGACGTTGACCTAGGATTATTCGTTGACCGGTGTTGATCGTCATTAACACAGTTTATACTCGTACATTTACTGGAGTCGACACTGTTTAAGCTCTTAAGGTGTTGGAGTAGGGAGAACCAGTTTATACTCGTATACTCCTGGGAGTTGCGGGAATCAGTTTAACCTCATGTACCCGTTGGAGGTTCAAGGAGATACATTTAAACTCTTATACTCATTGGAGTGTGGCGGTCCTAAATGTTAGGGCTGTAGGACCAACTGTTAAAGCTGATTTATTTGTATGTATGGATTTTATCCTGAAGTTGTTGGATCCTCAAATCACGAGACCAACTAATGGAGCTGGTGCATCAATGACTTTCATATTTATAGGATTTTTGGCAAACCCTCAGCCATCAACGGGTTTAATGAGCCTTTACCGACTACCGTTTGAGTCGGGTTAGCATACTGATTGTTTAAGTCTGTTTTGCATGTAACTGTTGGCCTTCTTGTTTTGATGATGTTTAACAAACAATTTACGACTAATATTGTTTGTCTAGTTCTTGTGTTATCTATTCAT
>BQKN01014629.1:0-17846 GCA_022839385.1 Asparagus kiusianus | reverse complement strand
TTGATGTACATGATAACAAGTTATTTGAGATGATAGGAGAGTATGGGTGTAGAGCTTTGTGCGTTGAATTTTGCAAATTAGCAAAACATGCACAAAACTGGAATTTTCCAGTTCAGTCGACACATCAGTCGACTGACGGCGTCGGTCGACACATCAGTCGACTGATACGTTGATTTCCAGTTTTTTCCAGGTTTCGGGTTTGTTTTGATTTGGTTCGGGTTTGGGTCGGGTATAACGGTTTGTATATATTCTCCTTCACCCGAAATCACCCCCTCTCATCTTCAGTTCAGAGAAACCCAAGCCCCCTCTCTCCTCTCTTAAACCCTAGCCTTGTTCTTGGTGATTTGGGGAAGGAATCGGAGGATTTTCGGCCGGATTTTCAGTTTACAGCGAAAGGAATCACTCCCCCTCAGATCCAGGAGCTCTTCATCACCTCAGAGGCGAGTAACATCTCGCCCACCCTTGACCCATTCTTTTTAAACATTTTCAAATGGTTTTATTGAGATTTCTTTGGCCTAAAACGTATTTTGTGTACAAAGATTGGATTTTTATTGCATATAACATGAAGATGTGCATTTTCAGTTTGATAAACATCCTACTAATGTTTTGTGAAATTTAAAATCCAGATCTAAAATGTTTTATAAGAGATTTAACATAGGTTTTGTTTCAAAAAGGGGTTTTTAAAACATAAATACACATGTTGAGAGTTTTGTTTATGTAATTGTACATGAAAGTTACATTTCAGTTAGTTCATACATGTTAATATACGTAAGGTACATGCTTGGGATTGATGGGGATGTGTTTAGATCAGGTTTGAGGTGAAAAACAACCTGTGCAGAGTTTCTGCAGGCCATCGGTCGACTGATCAGTCGACCGACGGGCTGAAATTTTAGCGTCAGTCGACTGATCAGTCGACTGACGAGCTGTTTGTGTTTTTCTCAGTTCCTCAGTCGACAGATCAGTCGACTGGTGAGCTGAGACTGTGTTGCCTGTGTGGTTTCGGTCGACACATGAGTCGACTGACGTCATCAGTCGACACACCAGTCGACTGATAAGGTGTTTTACAGATTTTTGATCTGTTCGAGTTTTTCTTCAGGGTCGCCTCGATGACCTGACACTGGTTCACCATGTTAATGATTTATCTGTACATATGGGTTGACTTTTGACATAAGTTTAGACATGTACATTAGGATGCGTGCGAGTTTAGATTTGGTGTATCTTTCCGCATATACCTTACACAGTTACACAGTCCTCGTGTTGGACTATAATCCATAAAAGTCCTCGTGTTGGACTACAATCCACAAAAGTCCTCGTGTTGGACTATAATCCACTTCAGTCCTCGTGTTGGACATTTGCCACTTACTCCATGTGTTTGGAAACCACGGTACTTAGTTCCTATATCGGACATATTTCTTAACCCTGTATACGACTTGCTCATAGGAGTTTATGACATAACACTTATGTAGACTACGCCATGATTTCATGATGCTCGTGTAGGCTATGATACGACACGGTATTCATGCTTTGAGATTTTGTTGTATTTCTTTAGTTATTGTTTCTGTACTCGGACCTCGGGTTTGGTGTTTAGGGATTTACAATTTGAGATACAAGGTATATACATCAGGGTTTTCTTGTTTGGATTATTTCGCTCGACGTACCTATGCTCGTGTTGTAAATTTCTAAATACTAAAATCCTCTTTAGTAAGATCAATGATTTTAGATTTATTATGTATTATTTGTATTTTCATATACAACGAGCCCTGTTCCCTTGGTGTTGGTTGTGATGTTGCTCGCTAGCACTTTGATGCTCGTTGTCCCTCCCCATTTTAGGTAACGAGCCAGGAGCCCGGAGAGTCGTAGGTTGATGGCGACACACTTTAGTGTTTAGCTGTTAGTTATGCTTATGTTGGAGCTCCACTATAGATTTTGTTAGACATTTGAGAGTATTGTTTTAGAAGTTGTAAAGTCTGTGTGCCTTATTTTCTTCTTGTTAGATATTTGTATTTGAGACTTGTTGACTACTCCAGTTTATTTATTCAGACATTGACTATGTATTTCCATTTGTTGGATGATGAGATATTTATTTGATCACTATCATTTCATCAGCCCTTCGTGTATTATCTTTTACTTGCTTTTGTACCTACACCTGTTATTGATTCTACTAGATAGATGTTAATTGTGATGGTAAAACTTGTTGTTGCACGGTGTGGTGCATGACAGGTTTGACATTCTTGGTTTCACCTTGGACTGCAGCCTTGTGTGAACCCAGGGGCGTCACAGTTGGTATCAGAGCTCTAGTTCTAGTATCCTTAGGATCATCCTGTGTCGAGTCGTGGAGCTAGGATAGAGTTTCTTAGGATTCATGTATAGAGTCCGCAAGGATTTCCTAGTATGAGTGAGGACGATATATGCGTATATCTCAAAAATTTGAGAATTTTTTTTATGACAACTATTTTTGAATAAGTTTAAAGTGATTGTGCAAATACTATATGTTGTGAAAATTGTATTGTGATACGCTATTTATAAAGGTCTATTTTGACTCATGAACTTTTATTTTTCTTACCATCAGGGAGAGAGATGGCAGGACGTGGTAGACCTCGTACCAGGAGAGCTAGCCAGGTGGAGTCACAGCAAACTCCATTAGAGCAGCAGCCAGCTCAGCCCGAGCAGGAACAAGCACTACCAGAGCCGCAGCAGGCTTCTCAGTACTTGGTGGATCTCATGTCTCCCCTTATTGCCAGGATGACAGCCATTAAGGAGTTGGTGACGACTCACATAGCACCACAGACACCACCACCACCACCGGTAGCTCAGCAGCAGGGGATACCAGCCGTCCCGATTAGAGAGAGAGACCCAGAGGTAGCACCTGCAGCTATTCCACTAGCAACACCTGATAGAGCCACAGAGCAGGAAGCTTGGCTCTGTATGGTAGAGAGGTACCAGAAGATGAGGGCACCAGAGTTTCAGGGATCACCAGACCCTCTTACAGCTCATAAGTGGAAGAAGGATGTGGGTAATATTCTTGACATACTCAGTGTGGATCCAGTTCAGAAGCAGAGATTGGCATCCTACAGCCTGAAGGGAGATGTTGGGAGATGGTACCGACTCCAGTTTGCTCCAGAGCAGAGGATGACACTCACATGGGAGGACTTCATATACTTCTTCGATGGACAGTACATTTCTTCTGCAGCACGGACTGGGAAGGAGCTTGAGTTGTCCCGGTTGACTCAGGGGGACATGACAGTTGCAGATTTTGAGAGCAGATTCATGGAGTTGCTGCATTTCACGGGTATGTGGCAGACAGGAGAGCGTCAGGCACAGATGTTCTTGGCAGGGCTTCGCCCTAATCTCCGCCGATACCTAGTCTCGAGGAGGTTCTATTCGGTTAAGGAGGTAGCTGAGGCCGCCACTTCACAGGAGATTGAGACTAGCATGTTCCAGAATGATAAGGAAGGGAAGGCCAAGGTAGGGCAGAGCGGTGACAAGGGCAAGAACAAGAGATCTTTTTCTGGACACCAGCAGCAGCATCATGGCTCTTATAAGAAGGGACCCCAGCAGGATCAGAGAGCGCATCAGCAGCGCAAGTTCCAGGGGTCTTGTTTTAACTGTCACAAGGTCGGGCATAAGGCATCGGAGTGCCGTAGCACACCAGCAGGAGCCCAGCAGGGTAAGGGTCCGAACCAGCAGCAGCGCCAGCAGGGCAGAGGTCAGGGCCAGCAGAGCAGACTTGAGGCACCGCCAGCAGCTCAAAGGACTGAGGGGCAGATTCGAGCAGTCCAGGATGTTCCTCAGGGGCAGATTATCCCATATTCTTCATCACCATCAGCAGAGCAGTCTTCAGCCACGGGCAGGGTTTATGCAGTAGTTCCCTGTGATCATGGAGCCAGCGAAGCCGTAGTGGAGGGTACGTTCTTTGTGAACTCTCTTCCCGCCCGTATTCTTTTCGATTCGGGAGCTTCGCATTCTTTCATCTCGCATGCATTTATGACTAGACTCCAGCTCGTAGCTCAGCCTCTAGACACCCCTCTATCTGTTTCCACCCCTTTAGGTGAGGTATCGCTTCTGGAGAGCGTTTGTAGGAGGTGTACCATCAGTCTAGACGAGTCGGAGTTCATAGTGGATTTGATAGTGTTGCATATGTCCGAGTTCGATGCCATCCTTGGTATGGATTGGTTGTCTTCCTACCATATTAGTATTGACTGCTTTGCGAAGACAGTCAAGTTGCGAGCGTCCGATGGGTCCGAGATGATTGTAGCCACCTCTCAGGGCAACCGATTTGCGGAGTCATTTCTGGCATACATCGAGGAGGTGATGCGACGGGATCAGGGAGCCTAGTTATTGGAGACTAGAGTTGTCTCAGAGTATCAGGATGTCTTTCAGGACATACCTGGATTACCTCCAGTGAGAGAGGTTGAGTTCTGTATTGAGTTGCAGCCAGGCACAGCCCCGATATCCCGCGTACCCTATCGCATGGCACCAGCTGAGATGAGGGAGCTTCAGACCCAGTTGGACGAGTTGTTAGCTCAGGGTTTTATTCGCCGGAGTCATTCTCCGTGGGGTGCACCGGTCCTCTTCGTGAAGAAGAAGGATGGTAGTATGAGGTTATGCATAGATTATAGAGAGTTGAACAAGGTCACTATCCGGAATAGGTACCAACTACCTAGGATTGATGACTTGTTTGACCAGTTATAGGGAGCGTAGTATTTCTCAAAGATTGATCTTCGTTCTGGCTATCATCAGTTGTGGGTTCAGGAGATGGATATTCCCAAGACCGTCTTTCTTACTCGATATGGGTCCTTCGAGTTCTTGGTCATGCCATTTGGGTTGACCAATGCACTCGCGGTATTCATGGATTTGATGAACCAGGTTTTCCGTCCCTTCTTAGATCAGTTTGTGATAATCTTCATCAATGATATACTCATTTACTCGAGATCGGAGGCAGATCATGAGGAGCATCTACGGATAGCGTTGAGGACTCTGCGGGAGCACTAGTTGTTTGCTAAGTTCAGCAAATGTGAGTTTTGGCTTTCAGAAGTCAGATTTCTTGGCCATGTTATCAGTCGAGAGGGTATAGCAGTGGATCCGGCTAAGGTCACGACAGTTCTTGATTGGGAGCCACCGAAGACGGTGTCAGAGATTCGCAGCTTTTTGGGTTTAGCTGGATATTACAGGAAGTTCATTTAGAACTTCTTGAAGATTGCGACGCCGCTTACACGCCTTACGAAGAAGGGTGTACAGTTCATATGGAGCATGGAGTGCCAGAAGGCCTTTGATATTTTGAAGGCTAAGTTGACTACAGCGCCAGTTCTGACTATTCCGAGCAGCGACAGGACATTCGTTGTGTATACAGATGCATCGTTAGCGGGCTTAGGAGGCGTATTGATGCAGACTCAGAGGGTAGTAGCCTATATCTCACGACAGTTGAGGGTGCATGAGCAGAACTATCCCACTCATGACCTGGAGTTAGCAGCATTGGTGTTTGCACTGAAGTCATGGAGGCATTACTTGTATGGAGTGCAGTTTGAGCTATTCACAGACCATCAGAGTCTGAAGTATCTCTTTTCTCAGAAGGAACTCAATCAGAGGCAGAGGAGGTGGATTGAGTTTATCAAAGACTACGAGTTCGCGATTCAGTATCATCCAGGGAAGGCGAACGTCGTGGCAGATGCTTTAAGCAGGAAGCACCGATATCGGGTTGCGGCTTTGAGGTGTTCATTGTACAGAGATTTTATCACTCTTAGCCAGTTTGATTTTAGACCCGAGATTAGAGGAACCAGTGCATTTTTGGGGGCTGTATCAGTGCAGCCATCTTGGAGTGACAGAGTTGTCAGAGCTTAGTTGGGAGAATCTTAGATTCAAATCCGAAAGGAGGAGATTTCCAAGGAGCCTAAGGCTGATTGGACCATTGGAGCAGATGGAGGTCTACGGATGAAAGGTAGATTAGTTATGCCAGCCAGTGCAGAGCTGAAGAGGAAATTATTTGATGAGGCACACCGTACTCGGTACACAGTGCATCTGTTTCCGGTAAAAGTTGCTGTTTTCATTGATGTTCTCTTTTTTTGAGATCTGTTACAACTTCAAGCGTTACAACAGTATAAAATGAAAACAAAAGGGTTACAACTTAAACGAAAATAAACACGAGAGCCCGGTTTGGTACGGTCTCGCTTGCGTGGGTTGTTGGCCTGTGACGGGGACGTCGATGTCCGTGGACCGCCGACTCTTCAAGATCCTTGCCGATAAAATCCGGCAGAGTTTCGTCTATCCGCGTAGGATATAGAAACAGAACCTCGTCGATCCGCGCAAGATCTAGAGGTTATAAGCGTATATCTCGGCTAAAACGAGATAATAGCTCTTCTTAGTGTCACCGCAAAGGAGCAACACTAAGGATCAGAGAGGGGGGGTGAATGAACCTTGATGAAGAAACTCTGACTCCTCACTCCAGCAGGGCTTCGCCGCTTCAGACTCTAGAATTTCAGATCTCGAGGATAATCCCAAGACCGGAAATTCTTCTCCAAGAGCTAAATCAGCGCCAAAATCAAGAGCCCCTCACAAAGGAGGCCTAGGGGGCTATTTATAGCCAAAAGGAGAGGGGGGGGGGGCTGATATGGACACCCCCAAGGGCCAAGACACCCCTAGGGGGGTGTCTTGGCCAAGGCCGGGACACCCCCCATGGGGTGTCTCGAGCCAGCCGAGACATATTCGTGTGTCCCCGGTTCAGCCCGGGGCTGTGCCGTTGTCCCGCTGTTGACTCGCCGTTGACTTTTCGTCCGAACTCGGATTTGGGTGATTTCGGATGCGTTGGAATCGTGACGGCGAGCTCTATAGGCCCCGATGGTTGGATTATCTGTGGGGTGATCGAGGCGCAGCGGGCGTTGGTCTGATTGCAGTGATAGCGGGGTTTTCGGTCAACCCGTATCCTTGCGATTCTGACATTCTGTCGGCTCACGTAATCCGTCAGTTTGCTTCAGTCGCTCACCGGCGTCATTTGAGCTCTTGTGAACCTGGTAGTGACGTTCGATCGCCGCTCGTTGACACCGAGCTATGTTCGGGGACCTATCGGCAATTTTCGACGCCTACAGCATCCAGAAACCACCAAGATGTACAAGGACCTGAAGAGACATTTCTGGTGGAGCGGTATGCGTAGAGAGGTTGTAGACTATGTGGCTAGATGTTTTACCTGTCAGCAGGTGAAGGCAGAGCATCAGAGACCGGCAGGGACACTTCAGCCTTTGCCTATTCCAGAGTAGAAGCGGGCAGACATTTCTATGGATTTTATTGTGGGGTTGCCGAAGTCGAAGAAAGGGAATGATTCTGTTTGGGTGATAGTGGACCGATTGACGAAGTTAGCACATTTTATTCCAGTTAGGACCACCTATACAGCCAAGACTTATGCGAGGATCTTCATTCAGGAGATAGTTCGACTTCACGGAGTTCCAGATACGATCGTGTCGGATCGGGGATCGGTGTTCACTTCATATTTTTGGAGGAGTTTCCAGGACTCATTTGGCAGCAGGCTATCTTATAGCAGTGTATTCCACCTACAGACGGATGGTCAGACGGAGAGGGTGAATCAGGTGTTAGAGGACATGTTGCGGGCATGTGTCATTGACTTCCAAGGCAGTTGGGAGGATCATATTCCACTGGTAGAGTTCGCTTATAACAACAGTTATCAAGCGACGATCGGTATGGCCCCATATGAAGCATTGTATGTGAGACCTTGTAGATCACCGATATGTTGGGCCGAGCCGGAGAACAGCTTGATGCTCGGGCCAGAGCTAGTGAGGCAGACTACTGAGAAGGTAGCTTTGATCAGGGAACGGATTCTAGCCGCTCAGAGTTGGCAGAAGAGCTATGCAGATAAGAGGCGGAGACCCCTAGAGTTTCAGATTGGAGATTTGGTTATGCTTAAGGTATCGCCTATGAAAGGCGTGCAACGATTCGGGAGGCGAGGGAAGCTTGCACCGAGATATATTGGGCCTTTGCAGATTCTAGAGCGCATTGGAGCTGTGTCATACAGACTAGATCTTCTAGCATCTATGTCTAGTATACACAACGTGTTTCATATTTCTATGTTCAAGAAGCACTTGCATGATGAGGAGCAGCAGCGAGTATTGGATACACCGGAGATCGAGCTTTAGGGTGACTTGTCCACTATTGAGATTCTGGTTTGTATACTTGCCAGGGAGGACAAGAGACTCAGGAATAAGATGATTCCCTTAGTGAAAGTTCAGTGGAACCGAGGAGGCATTGAGGAGATTTCTTGGGAGCGCGAAGAGGACATGCGTCACGACTACCCACATTTGGTTGAGCAGGTAAATTAATCCCTATTATGTTATATATCTTACTTCATGTTTATATCTTTGGTTATGTTTACATTTAACGCTAGAATGAAGATACTTTCGCTTAAATTTTAATCTTTTGGAACACATGGTATATGTATGGGGGGTTCATTGTTTGGATTTTTCGCCCGATGTACTAGTTCCACTAGATTAGGATTTGAGCGAGAATATTATCATTTTAGATCGTTAAGTATAAATATCTCTATATGTTATCTAGTAATTCATATTTCGAGATTTGTATAATTTCCGAATTTTGAGGACGAAATTCTTTTAAGGGGGGAGAATGTAGAACCCCGTAAAATTTTACATGAATATATATGAATCATTAGTAAATAAATAATTCTTTTATGATAAATAGCTTGAGGTCATTGATGTACATGATAACAAGTTATTTGAGATGATAGGAGAGTATGGGCGTAGAGCTTTGTGCGTTAGATTTTGCAAATTAGCAAAACATGCACAAAACTAGAATTTTCCAGTTCAGTCGACACATCAGTCGACTGACGGCATCGGTCGACACATCAGTCGACTGATACGCTGATTTCCAATTTTTTCTAGGTTTCGGGTCTGTTTTGATTTGGTTCGGGTTTGGGTCGGGTATAACGGTTTGTATATATTCTCCTTCACCCGAAATCACCCCCTCTCATCCTCAGTTCAGAGAAACCCTAGCCCCCTCTCTCCTCTCTCAAACCCTAGCCTTGTTCTTGGTGATTTGGGGAAGGAATCAGAGGATTTTCGGCCGGATTTTTAGTTTGCAGCGAAAGGAATCACTCCCCCTCAGATCTAGGAGCTCTTCATCACCTCAGAGGTGAGTAACATCACGCCCACCCTTGTCCCATTCTTTTTAAACGTTTTCAAATGGTTTTATTGAGATTTCTTTGGCCTAAAACGTATTTTGTGTACAAAGATTGGATTTTTATTGCATATAACATGAAGATGTGCATTTTCAGTTTGATAAACATCCTACTAATGTTTTGTGAAATTTAAAATCCAGATCTGAAATGTTTTATAAGAGATTTAACATAGGTTTTGTTTCAAAAAGGGGTTTTTAAAACATAAATACACATGTTGAGAGTTTTGTTTATGTAATTGTACATGAAAGTTACATTTCAGTTAGTTCATACATGTTAATATACGTATGGTACATGCTTGAGAATGATGGGGATGTGTTTAGATCAGTTTTGAGGTGAAAAACAACCTGTGCAGAGTTTCTGCAGGCCATCGGTCGACTGATCAGTCGACCGACGGGCTGAAATTTCAGCGTCAGTCGACTGATCAGTCGACTGACGAGCTGTTTGTGTTTTTCTTAGTTCCTCAGTTGACAGATCAGTCGACTGGTGAGCTGAGACTGTGTTGCCTGTGCGGTTTCGGTCGACAAATGAGTCGACTGACGTCATCAGTCGACACACCAGTCGACTGATGAGGTGTTTTACAGATTTTTGATCTGTTCGAGTTGTTCTTTAGGGTCGCCTCGATGACCTGACACTGGTTCACCATATTAATGATTTATCTGTACATGTGGGTTGACTTTTGACATTAGTTTAGACATGTACATTGGGATGCGTGCGAGTTTAGATTTGGTGTATCTTTCCGCATATACCTTACACAGTTACACAGTCCTCATGTTGGACTATAATCCATAAAAGTCCTCGTGTTGGACTATAATCCACAAAAGTCCTCGTGTTGGACTATAATCCACTTTAGTCCTCGTGTTGGACATTTGCCACTTACTCCATGTGTTTGGAAACCACGGTACTTAGTTCCTGTATTGGACATATTTCTTAACCCTGTATACGACTTGCTCATAGGAGTTTATGACATGACACTTATGTAGACTACGCCATGATTTCATGATGCTCGTGTAGGCTATGATACGACACGGTATTCATGCTCTGAGATTTTGTTGTATTTCTTTTATTATTGTTTCTGTACTAGGACCTCGGGTTTGGTGTTTAGGGATTTACAATTTGAGATACAAGGTATATACATGAGGGTTTCCTTGTTTGGATTATTTCGCTCGACATACCTATGCTCGTGTTGTAAATTTCTAAATACTAAAATCCTCTTTAGTAAGATCAATAATTTTAGATTTATTATGTATTATCTGTATTTTCATATACAACGAGCCCTGTTCCCTTGGGGTTGGTTGTGATGTTGCTCGCTAGCGCTTTGATGCTCGTTGTCCCTCCCCATTTCAGGTAACGAGCTAGGAGCCCGGAGAGTTGCAGGTTGATGGCGACACACTTTAGTGTTTAGCTGTTAGTTATGCTTATGTTGGAGCTCCACTATAGATTTTGTTAGACATTTGAAAGTATTGTTTTAGAAGTTATAAAGGCTGTGTGCCTTATTTTCTTCTTGTCAGATATTTGTATTTGAGACTTGTTGACTACTCCAGTTTATTTATTCAGACATTGACTATGTATTTTCATTTGTTGGATGATGAGATATTTATTTGATCACTATCATTTTATCAGCCCTTTGTGTATTATCTTTTACTTGCTTTTGTACCTACACCTGTTATTGATTCTACTAGATAGATGTTAATTGTGATGGTGAAACTTATTGTTGCACGGTGTGGTGCATGACAGGTTTGACATTCTTGGTTTCACCTTGGACTGCAGCCTTGTGTGAACCCAGGGGCGTCACACTGATTAATGAGCTTGCTAACATGACCTCAACCTCACCTGAACGCTTTGCTCGCCCGTACGAGTCAAGCCTGCATGTAGTGAATTCGCCCACACAAACTCAGCTTGTCAACGAATGCCAAATCACACGCTCGAGGGGCCCGCCAGCCAACCCCGCTTATTCACCAAGCTCGCCTGATGGTTCAAGCAGCACTTAAGCTCGCCTGCTAGCCTATCATCCCCACCTGAACAGTGCAAGCGACTGCTTGCTCATGGGAGTAGGCCCACCCACTTTCTATGTCTTGGGTAATGAGGCATGTCACCCCTATAGTGGTCACATCCCATAGCTATAGGAGAAGTATGCTACTCCTTACTCCTATTAGTGGTCACATCCCACAAATTAAGGGATGTCCTATGCCATCTATCACCTTTTTATAGGACCCCTTTGTCAACACGAAAGGTGGGTTCAGCTTACAATTTGGTGGAGAAGCTTGACATTTTCAAGACTCTTCAACCAGAGGCTAGATCACTTGGGGACTTTCTCTTAAGGCCCTTGGCTTCTTCTTGGTCCCCCTTAAGGCTCTTCAAATAGAGGTCTTCATTGGCTTACTTAGTAGAACTTTCCTAGCTTTCGCTTGGATTGTTAAAGTAGACTCAATCTGAACTCTCAGATTTGATACTCTTGGCTCTTTGCAAACTCTTGCATATTAGCATTCTCTAAGGATTCGGCCTTAATACTCATCAAGCTCGGGCATTATCAAACTCAATTACACAAGAAATTCTACTGTGTACTGAAGCTCAACCACAATTTCGTTTGGATCTTTCAAGGGAAACAAACTCGATGCAAGCATTCGAGGGAGGCATCCTATCGCTACTGAGGAACCCATGTTAAATAAGAAGAGCATTATCTTCGTTTCTGTTGTAACTTGATTTTTTAATTTGTAATAAGCCATTCTTATTAATACAAATCCCCTCCTATTCGAAGAAATCAACTTTACTCACCTACAAAAGATGGCGACTACAGTGGGATGAATCATTTCTTCAACTAAAATGGTGGTGACGCAATTCAACGAAGTTGCGGAGGGGATGACAATCGAGTCCCTTGTGATTGAGTTCGACTAAGCTAAGTACGAGGAATACTCATCTTCTTCCTCCTCTAGCAGTAAAGCTTCTCACCGTTACCATAGAGTTGCGCACATGGCCCAGCCTGATACGAGTTGCCGTGCGAGCACTCTTGATCGCGGAATTATCAAGAGTGGTGTGAAGAAAACGACAGAAGAACACAAGATTATAATTTGGGCGAAGGAAAATACCTTCTCTAGATTATGAGAATTAATTGGATTACAAATCTCTCTCTCTCACAATCTCTCTAGATCAAAGAACAACTTCCTTGATCTCTTTTCTGAATACAATCTCAGTCATCTACCCTAGAAAAGTCGTGTTTCTATTTATATCAAATAGAAATCCTAAATAGTGCAGAAAAACAAGCCCAGGCCCAAAACTCGTCTCGTGATCGACCGTAGAGCCCATCGCGGTTGACCGTGATCAACACCCGAGATTGGAAATTCATTATAGGTTTTTAGCGGTCGACCGCCGAACCCATTACGGTCGACCGTGACCAACGAGATGTCTCATGTACGAGACACTCAAGATTGTCTCGCACAAGGCATGTACAAGACACTCGCACGTGTCTCATGTGCAAGACACTTAACAGTGTCTCGCACAAGCATGTGAGACAGAGAGAGGTGTAGGTTTCGGTCCAGGGGTTTTTTGAAGCCTCCAATACTGAATTTTTTTGCCTCTTTTCCCTGTTTTTCTTTCATCTTTCTCTGTCTTCTCAAACTCTTCTAAACCCAATTCTTTAAGGACTCTTGAAAGCTTCTTATAGGAGTGTTTCAAGCCCTTAAGAAACTCTAAACCCCTTCATCTTCTTCTCCTCTTGCTCTTGGCCAAAAACACCGCTCAAGATCTAGGGTTTTTTTGGTGGTTTCTTAAGTTCAAGACTTGGGCTCTTCTTCGTCTTTGGTTCTTGGCATTCAGTTCAAGCTTCTTCTTCTCTTAGGTAAGCTCCTCTTCATAGCCTCTATGTTATGTACTTGATTTTGATTCCAAAAGCTCATGGGTTTTGATTCAAGAGTTCATGGGTTTGTATGCAAAGATTGAAACTTTACTCTCATGACTTGAATATGGCCAAAATTTGGATTTTGGAGGCAAATTTGAAACTTGGGTTTAAGGTCATGGTTAAATTTTGAGCTTGTTGGTTTGTGTTAATGGCCAAATTTTAGACATGTGGTTATGAGGTGATGGCCAAAATTTGAATTTGTGGGTATTGAGGTATCTCCTCAATCATGGTCGAAATTGAGCTTTGGTTTTTTGAGGTATTTTGGCCAAAATTGACTGTGAGGGGTTTTGGATGAGAATCAAACCCATCACTTGCATGTATGTATGTATCTCATTGGTTTAATTAGAATTTACCCGGAAAATCCCATTTTGTTCGTAGGATTTCGGCTAAAGTTTATAATTTCCCTTTTAATTTCGGGCTCCTAAATTGGTTCAATATCTCGCATTTGAAATTTTACCTAAACCATCAATTTTTATTGTAGGTTAGCAATGTCTTTGAGGTGATCATGTATTCATAGGAGTCGATCGGCTTCTTAACAAGTTGAGAGGGCGGCTCCCATAGCTTAATCATTCGAGGGTGAGATTTTGCCACTTTAGTAAATTCAAAATTAGTATTTTGAATATTGCATCCTTGTTTGTCTCCTTTGTGAGGCATTCGGGAAGAGCTGATATCCTCTTTTTTGGGGGTTAAGGTTTGAAAGATGTGTTTTTGTCTCATGAAAACACGTCTTAAGGCAAAAGGGGCAATTTCATGCTATATTTTTGTAGGGCATGGCGTATTGTCACGTTATTTTACGTGATAATGTATGTTGTCCCTTGTGTGTGAAACAGTTAAAATTGTCTCGCAAATTTACAAGGTAGTGACTCTATCTCGTGGATTTGTGAGATGAGTTTAACTCCTTGTATTGCCTTAGAAATATTTCCCTAACTACGCATTATTTGTTTCGGTTGAATTCCATTCGGATGTGTTCTCGCCTCATGCGGCAAGTGGTGGTTGTAGCGAGACATATACTACTATTGATGATACACCGCTCGTCGTTGTTGCTCCCTAATTTAATCCAGACAGGCCCGAGGAAGTTCCTCGACTTGTGCGAGATGGAGATCATAGTACATTACGATAGCTAATTACCGACACCTTGTTTACTAAGGATCCAAGCTCCACTCAAAGCTTTGAGGAAGCCTAATTACATGTTTGGCGATCATGTTGAAGACCCGACCATGTTGACCCTTGAGGACGAACATTGGTTGAATGAAGATGGTAGAAGTTTTCTATATCTTCCCCCGATCCCTTGCTAATACACACTTGTACGTTTAAGGAAGCAGGCCATGAAGTGGGTGATGTCTTGGCATCTGACAGATGATCATGAGCGAGTCCACTGTGGGTTCATTACTCATCAGAAGACCCTAGGTTCTAGTGATAGAAATTCTATTCGTGGACTCCATCTTGGTCTTCTAGGACGAGATGCAGCACCACCTGAGCTGTCGATAATTACCAACACGGTGAGAAATCAGCTTGCCAGACTGGAGAGGAAATTCCCTGTGCTAGGATATAGGTGCTATGGCTGGATGCACTCATCAGCGAAGAAGTGGTGGACCTGTATGACGAGTTACGTTCTTGGACTCTAGGGCAAGGAGCTGAAGAATAGTGGACTATATACCCCGATACGTGCTAGCATGTATGGATTGTAGATCAGCTCACATCATTTCCTACCTTTGTTTGATCTTTATAACCCAAACACTAATACCTTTTTGACTCACCACGGAGAGTTAGGGTTGGCTCTTCATGAGATGCAGAAGGTTTCTAGTCTTCCAATTGGCGATCATCCACATCAAGAGTACTTTCCTCCCGACAGACAGCCGAATCAACTGAAGAAAGCCTTTCCAGACATTTACAACATGTTCTAGGATCTTACGTGTCATTATCAGGTAGCTTTAGCTAGCGTAGGTGTCCTGGCGAAGAAGAAATCTCCACAGCTATGCTTGAAGCAATTCGCTGACTACTTGTTCAAGCATCTAGAGGATGGTTCCGATGAGGTGGTCTGCAAGTTAGATCCTTTAACTCCCTCAGAGATCAATAACTTGATTGAGAAGATTAGTGCTCAATCATATACTATTCCTACTACCAAGGGCAAGTTTCCTGTGAGGACTAAGTTTCGGACATTCTTACGGCGTGCATAGAAGCGGATTCGACCCATGACACTTCTTGTAGGATATATCACCATTTGGCTGAAGAAGTGCGTCGTACCGTATCAGTTCTTTGACGCCTTATAGATAGAGGTTCTCTTTCCCACCGTCCAGCTTGCTTATCGGAAAGAACTTTCCTTACTTCTGGTAATGGTTGCCGATATACATAGTGGGCTTCGATGCTTAGTTTCTAGCTTCACACAGGTAGGGCGTAAACCATCAACCGAGATTCCCCTATCAAGGTTGAGCTTCCATATACTTATTTGATGGTGTGGCTCGTCCTCATCGCCCTAATTTATTGTCAGTGCCGAGCATCGCAAATCCCTCTATTCCCTTCCTGCAGCTATTAGAAGATAGCAAATGCGGAGCAAAACAATTCCTTGAGGCGAGGCGAGAGATTCACATCCACAAATGCTAGGAGTTCTTCAAATACTTCCCTAGCTTCTTTGGCCATTATAATGATCTACTAATTGATGAAGAGAGGCTAGGGACTGGGCATACTATCCTTGATATGGGTTGCTTTTAGTGGTTGATGAACATCCGGCCTGGATATCTCATCCTTCATGTGATGGAGCGCTATCACATAAAGCCTTACCTGCCGTGTCGATTTTCTCATCAGTTTGGTTACGACCAACTGTACGTTAGGAATCCAAGTCGAGAGCTGAGGACTAAGGGTGGTCTTATAGATGGTGTCCGAGCATGGCTTTGGAGCATAGCGGGTTGCACAGGCACCATTTTCAATCTCCCTGTAGTAGGGCGTGAATCACAACTTACCTTCCTTTGGTGCAAGTGGCTCATCGCTACCAACAGCCCACGAAGCTGAAGAATATTACGGAGCTGGAGGTAGAAGAAAAAGTTCGGGTTGCTACCAGGGGGAAGAGGTCTGTCGGGTCTTCTGGCAAGGGCAAACGGATAGTGGAGGATGAAGAGGAAATCGTTCCTACTGATGATGAGGAGGAGACCTCAGATGAAGGTGCCGGCGATGTTGGAGACATGAGGACTGACAGTGATGAGGAGGCCATCAAGACAGGTGTGTCAGACTCCTTCTTTTCCTCAGGATCACTTATGAGCCTAGCGATTATCCACCTAGACTCATCCATTTACTTTGTTTAAGCCCCCTGATGACTCCAAAGAAGTCGAGGCAGGAGGTCTTATTTACATGTCCTAACAAAATGACAATTGTCCTTCTTGGTGAAGCGGTTGAAGAAGAAAAGCCGCGTCCCTTCCGTCACATGAGATCCCAATCCCCTACTGAGGCTTCTTCACGGGTCGAGTTGCGTGCCAAGTTTGGGTAGGAGAGACCTGCTATTCACAAGGAGGTTTGATCCCTGAAGCAGAAGAATATAGTACACAAGTCACATATCGATCCATGCGCTTTTGAGACGGAATCATTTGGCAACGCACCTACCAGCGGAGAAGGTAATGTTTCACCTTTGCGTAACCTTTGATCATTTTACTTGTGAATTCTTTAGACCTAATCATATTCTATGTTCTCAAGGGGCCACGAAGGAGGTGTATTCCCATACGACTCCCTCTTTCCCCACTTTACTCACTTCAAAGGCCCGAGCTTCGTGTAGCAAATGCGTGAGGCTATTGATGAAGAGCATGCGCGTGCTGAGGCTGGCAAGGGTGCTGATATCAGCAAGCTCAATCCTCTTTCGAGAATCTTAAACCTAGGTATATCTAACAGTAGTAATACACCATTCGAGTGGCAATTACGAGAATTGATCAATTTAGAATTCGTGCCTCCCCTAATCGTTTTTGCACTTCATGCTCTTTTAGAGAAAATGAAAGGAGAAGGCCTAAGTGCTGGAATCGAGGAAACTACTGCAGCTACAGAAGGTAAGTCTGATCTTCACTCATTGTTAATTCTGTCTTTTCCTTCTTCTACCTAACTTCTATTTTCTATAGATATTATTATGGAGGGTTCATGTAAGGACCATGAATTTTCAATACTAGTTAAAATAATTTTCTAGTATTTTAAAAAATATTTAATTATTTTTTAAAAGAGTATTTGTATTACTCGATTTTCTAGGATTTTCTATGATTTAAAATCCAAGTTTTATAATTATTTAAATGATTTAGATATTTATAAATTTACTTAGTGCAGTAAAAATTTCTAGAATTAATCTGTTGTGTTATCGATGCTATTACATATCATATTAAATAATATGTTGTATTATTAATATTATTACATATTATTTCGTATAATACCTTGTATTATTAATTATATATTATTGGTATAATTTGTTGTATTATTTCTACTATTATACATTATCAGTCGTATTAGTATAACTAGCACGTTTTACTGTGTATATAATTATTCCATAATTATTTGATTTTAAATATAGGAAATTATATTTTTTATTAATTAATCTCATTTAATTGTACAATTTATGGTATTATTTCTACTGTTACGTATTATACGTTATATTAGTACGACTAGTACGTTTTGATGTGTAGATAATTTTCACGTAATTATTTAATATTTTTCGTGATTATAATTATTTTTTAATTAATTTTCAAAACCCTAAATACTCTTTATATATATATATATATATATATATATATATATATA
>BQKN01014627.1:0-39227 GCA_022839385.1 Asparagus kiusianus | reverse complement strand
ATACCTAATAGAAAACATAAACACTAGACAAACAATATTAGGAATTGGTTGTAATCATCAAAACAAGATTAGAAGATGTAGGCTCATCACATGAGACCTAACAAGGAGTTCACAAGGAACGTACCTTCCACCACGGCCGTGCTCACACCATGATCATAAGGAACAACTACATACACTCTACTAGTGGTTGACGATTGCTGAACTGCTAGCTGAGGAATATATGGGACTATCAGCTGGCTGCTGGTCCCTTAATCCTCAGAATAGCAGGCGGTGCCTCAATCCTTTGTTGCTAGTTATAACTACGACCCTGAGACTGCTATCCCTAACCATGGTTCTATTGCTGATCGTGTCCTCGTCCCTGGTGTTGGCCCTATCCTCTATCTTGCTAGAATCCTGCTGGTGAACTACGACAATCCTTGGCCTTATGGCCGACCTTGTTGTAGTTAAAACATGCACCCTGAATCATATGCTACTGCTGAGCTCTTGGATCATGTTGTGCTCCCTTCTTAAACTGACTATGATGCTGGTGTTGAAAGTCCTTACCCCGTTGCTAAGGTCCTCCAGGTTCGGCGAAAGGTCACTTGCCCTTGCCCTTGTCATTCTATTATCCTGACTTAGCGTTACACTCCTTGTTCTTCTGGAATATTACAGTACTTCTCTCCTCTGCAATGGCTTCATCAGCTACCTCTCCAACTGAATGGAACCTCCTGGACACGAGGTAGCGTCTAAGGCTTAGACAAAACACCATAAGAAACATATGAGCCTAGTGCTCTCCTGACTGCCACATGCCTATAAATTGAAGTAGACTCATAAACCGACTCTCGTAATCTGCCACAGACATGTCTCCCTGCTCCAATCTAGTCAACTCAAGCTCTTTCCCAATCTGTGCTGCAGAAGAGATGTACTACTCATTGAAGAAATAGACAAAATCCTCCCATGAAAGTGTAACTCGCTACTCTAGGGTGAACTAAAGCCTATACCATCCCCCGGCATCACCCTTTAGGCTGAAAGCTGCCAACCTTTGCTTCTGGATTGGATCCACATCAAACAAGTCAAGAATATTCCCCACATCTTCCTTCCACTTGTAGGCTACATGTGAATCTAAAGGTCCTTAAAATTTTGGTGCCCTCATCTTCTGGTACCTCTCGACTAGGCGAAGCCAAGCCTCCTGCTTTGTGGCTACAACTGATGGTGGGGTGATCCTTGGTGTACCGTTTGAGGACTCCTATGAAATATGAATAGCTAGAATAACTAGTGGTGGAACTACAGGTGGTGGTGCAACTGGTGGGTTCTTGCTTGCTACTCACTCCACGAGCGTTGCTAGCCTAGCTGTTATAGGTGCCCTGAGGTCTATGAGGTACTGCGAAGCCTGCTGTGGCTCATGTAGGGCCTGTTGTAGCTCTGGCTCCAACTCATCCTGTCTCTCTTTCTGAGCACAAGATACTCTCTATCCACGTCCTCGTTCGGCAATCTATAAATTTCTAGGAAGAGAGTTTATAAGACACAGTTATGAGACCTCAGACAAAAGCATATATAACATAGAGCAATAAGAAAAGACGTATCATAATTCATGCAAATAATTTTCAATCGAAGTAAGATAGTCATAAAAAAATTTAAAATTTTTGAGGTATACGTATATAACGTCCTCACTCATTCTAGGAATTTTTACCGAACTCTTTACATGAATCTTAAGAAACTCTATTCTAGCTCCATGACTCGACACAGGATGATCCTAAGGATACAAGAACTAGAGCTTTGATACAAACTATGACACCCCTGATTTCACACAAAGCTGCAATCCAAGATGAACCCAGAGATGTCAAACTTGTAATGCACCCACACTATATAATAACACATTTTACCAATCACAGTAATATCCTCTAGTGGAATCAAAAGAAGTGTAGGTACAAAACAGACATAATAGAGAAGTAAACGTAATAGACATGATATGGAAAGAGATATATCATAAATAAAAATCATGTCTTAACTGTAATACATCTTGTATATGGAGTAATAAAAATGTTTCAACAAGAATCAATTGGAAATCATACTAAGGCACAATGCCTTTACAATATGAAATAAAACTCTAAAGTCTGAATGAAATCATAAAAATCTACTGTGGAGCATCTACTAGTCTCAGAGTATCAGGATATCTTTTAGGACATATTTGGATTACCTCCAGTGAGAGAGGTTAAGTTCTGTATAGAGATGCAACCGGGCACAACACCGATATCCCATGCGGCTTATCGCATAACACCTGCTAAGATGAGGGGGTTATAGACTCAGTTAGAGGAGCTCATTTCTTAGGGATTTATTCGTTGGAACTATTCTTTGTAGGGAGCACCAGTCCTTTTCGTGAACAAGAAGGATGACAACCTTCGTTTGTACATTGATTATCATGAGTTGTATAAGGTCACCATTTGGAATAGATATTCGTTACCGAGGATTGATGACTTATTCGACCAGTTGCAGGGAGTGCTGTATTTTTCAAAAATTGATCTTTGATTTGGCTATCATGAGTTGCACGTACGGGAAATAGATATTGCTAAGATTGCATTTTTGACTCGGCATGGGTCGTTTGAACTTCTTGTCATGCCATTTGGGCTAACTAATACACCCGCATTATTCATGGATTTAATGAATCGGGTTTTTCATCCGTATTTGGACCAGTTCGTGATTGTTTTTATAGATGACATCCTCATCTACTCGAAGTCAGAGGCCGAGCATGAGCATCATCTTCATTTAGCATTGCAGAATTTGCAAGAGCACTAGTTGTATGCAAAGTTTAGCAAATGTGAGTTTTGGTTTTCAGATGTCATATTTTTAGGCCACGTCATTAGCAAGGAGGGTATTGTAGTTGATCTAGCTAATGTTGAGCTAGTTCTTGATTGGGAGTTGCCAAAGACCGTTACAGAGATTCGTAGCTTCTTGGGACTTGCCGGCTACTATAGGAAATTCATTCAGGATTTTCCCAAGATTGCTACCTCGCTGACACCCCTTACGAAGAAGGGGTTTCAGTTTGTCTAGGGGCTAGAGTGTCAGAAAGCTTTTGAGACTTTGAAGTCCAAGTTGACTGCCGCACTAATGTTGATAATTTTTGAAATTACCCTAGAGGGGGTGAATAAGATATTTTCTAATCTAATATGATTTCAATGCCAAATTAAAAATAATTAACAATTATCCTAGTAATATAGATATAAACAAGTGATATATGCAAGGATATACAACTAAAAAATGGGTGAAATAAACATAAACACAAGAATAAGAGAGATAGTGGGCAAATATACAAACGCAAACACAAGGTAAATGATCACGGAGTTCGGTCAACCTACGACCTACATCTCTGCTCCTCACCCTCGAGGAGAATCTCTACTAATCACAAAATCACTATACAATCAGTTTTCCAAGTTCACTAAAAACTTTTACAATCTCACACAATTGTCAATAAATAATACACTCCTCTAAGTGTTAGCCTAGCCCGTGTCACCTTCCTCAAGTGCTTAGAATTATGACCTCTCTCTAGGATTTACATCCGACGCCACTCCTCTTGGATTTGACCCCGTCTCTCACCAACCACTCCTCTAAGTGTCTTGTATATTATAACGTGTTATCTCAACAATTAAGCACCATAAAATGATTTGTTTTCTAAACAAGATGAGAACTAATTATAGCTCACACTCAATGTAATACTCTCATAACAAAAATACTATTTGTGAAATACTAAAGCTCAAAGGGTGTGTGTGTAAACAATGAGAATATTAAAAAATTAAACTCAACTTATTCTAACAAATATATATATGATAATCAAAATGAGAATAAAATAGATTATAAAGTTAGAAACACTTCTCTAAAATGACACAAAGAGATGTAGATGTGAATCGAGGTTGAACTCCTCAAAACCAAAATTGAAAGTTTCTTCTCTTTATGAAAACTTCTTCACATAAATAAACCAAACTTTTGATCTTTTAAACTTGGAAATAAGCTGCCCAAGACACTTGTAAAAACCGTTCAAAAACTCTATAAAAGAACCAAGGCAAGAGGGGTATATATAGACCCAAAAACTCTGCTCACAAAAACTAGCCGTTAGCTAAAAAACACTCGATCAGTCAACTGAACAGTAAATTCGGTCGACCGATGATATAGCTGTTGGAAACAGTTGACAGATTCAAGAATTTTGCACAGCTCATTTTCTAAAATTAATTAAAAAACAAATCAACTCTAAAAATTATAAAATTTCGAGGGTAATTTCTAAACATGTTGATAAACATGTAAGAGAAAGGATTTCTAAAATATCACTGCCATTTGTGAGAAGTGACTATTATTAATTAGATATTCTAGATTCTGGAAACTTGTTTGTAAAATTAATTTAACATAGTAAATCAACACCAAAATAGTAAAACTTTGGGAAATATTTTTATAAACATGAAATAGAAGATGTTAGAAAAAGAATTATTATAATTACATTTCCCATTTATGAAAACTCATTTATTTTGCAAACCGATTGAAAATACGAAATCGTAAAAAAAACTTGATTTTGATGAAATTTTTCCAAACACTTTCCAATAGATTAATAGACTTGAGAGAATATATAAAAAGGTGTCGTTAAGTCTATGATCCATAAACACATTATTTTCCAAACAAAAATGTTAAATATGAAACAAGTACATATACGTATATGGATATAGTTATTTGTTTCATATTTTATATGATTTAATCTTGAAAGCTATGAAAACGTGTATATGTGTAATATGAGCTTTAAGCATAACACATAAAGTATAAACTAAACTAAAAATATACCCAAGCTAATGATCTCTCGTTGAAGCTCGATGTTGGTAACCGGATGAAGCTTGATATTGTATTTGACTTGAATTTATCATCGCTTCATTCCAATATCCTTCTAACCTCCTTTAGATATCGTCGTTAAGCTCGATTCTATCCAACCTCCGACTATGATCTTTGTGACAAGCAAACGCAAACACTCGACAAATGATGATAGGAATTGTTTGTTAATCATCAAAAATAGATTAGATAGTAGGCTCATAAACATGAGACCTAACAATCTCCTACTTGTTGATGATGACAAACAATCTACACAAAGAGTATATAAAACATGCATGATATTAAATGAATATACAAATTATAATCATCATGCATGATAGGAAATTATATACTCACAATATGTATATTTCTCCCCTTTTGTCAAGATCAAAATGGGGAAAAATAAGAATGAAGAAAGCAAAAACTCCCCTTATCAAAAAGGCACAGTGAGTATAAACAAGAAAAGCAATAGGGAAAGGCTCCCCCTATCAAAAAGCCTAAAAGCATATATCAAGAAAAACAAGGTGGCTATATGTGAATGAAAACATTTATATAGAAATGTGCTAATCTCAACTCATATACAAAGAGACCAAGTAAACACACACATATATATGTATCATTAAGAAAAAGTGTTACAAAGGTCTTAAAAGCAAAAAAATTTGCAAAAATGAAAAGGATTCAAGAATAAAAAATCAAATGTTTAATCAATAAATCCAAAAAATACATAAATTAAAAAACATATATCATGGTTGATTTAGAACACGATGACATTTAAAAACATGTTTGATAAATCCATAAAAAATATTATTGTAGAATCATGATTCAAAGGATAAAGAACGAATATCAAAGTTAACCAAATAAAGTCCAAATGAAAATCCAAAATTTGTTCAAACATTTAATATTTAAACATACAAGACAAGGAAATCATAAATCAAACATTTAATAATTGAGCACACATGAGATTTCTTAAGAGAAACCTTTTTGAACCTGATAAGCATTATTTGGAAATAAAAGATCGATATAATCGGAGGGTTGCTTAATATAAACTTCTTGTTAAAAAAAACCAATAAACTCACAATATATAATGATTAACAAAACAAATTTTAGCAAATGAAACTTGAGGGCTATTTATAGATTTATAATACAATAGCCCAAAACCCAAGTAAAAACAAAAACTAGACAAAAATCCTTTAAAATCAGCAAAGACTAAAAATAGCCGATACAACATCGTCGGTCAACTAATGAATAGTATTAGTCGACTGATGATCTAACCGTTGGCTGTTTCTGGAAAACTATCGGTCGACTAATGCAAGCCATCGGTCGACTGATGAGCTATTGTGGTTGAATGATAGGGATTAGTCAACTGAACAGAAACAAACTCACAATTCAAGAGTAGTTTATCGATCAACTTATCAACAATATCAGTCGACTGAAAACATGCACAAGCTCAGTTTTGAATAGTTAATCTGATTTTCAAAGGGATTTTAAAAATAGCAAATAAATTCTAAAAATTATGAAACTCAAGGAATGATTATTCTGATGGAAACAAACATGTTAGAAAAGAAATTTTTAAATATCATTTCCCATTTGTAAAAACTTATCATTTTGCAAAATCTCAAAAATACGAATTCGTTTAAAATACTTGATTTTTACAAAATGATTTCAACTAGGTTTTATTATACTTTTTAATGGAATTAGTAGACTTTAGAAACGATGTAAATAGTATTGTTTAGTCTATAATCCAAAAACACAAAATATAAAACAATACGTGTACAAAACAAAATTATCTTTTAGAAGAATGAAAACAAAAAAAATTATTCTTTGAAATCAAACATGTTTTAGTACTGAAACACTCTTAGAAACAAAGAGTTTAGGGACATGATACCTATCAATATAGCTCAAAGCCCTAGGGTTATGATCCCATTTGGGCATATTTTGTGCACAGACACGGTCATAACAATAATTATACAAATGACCCTTCCTATTGCAATAGGTGCAATAAAATGGGTGCATTTGTTTATGTTGACCATTACAATATGCACAAAAAACATTTGCAAACAAACATGCTCTTTTTAAATCATTTTGAAAATGTAAAACTTTTCTTAAATCAAAACAAAATTTAGCCAAATGACCAAATCTACCATAATAATCACACTTATACACATTTACTTGCTTATGACGAATATTTTGTGCATGTGTGTGTGTGATGATGATGATGAAACTTTATAAGATATACGAGGAGCATTAATATTAGCATTTTTAGGTTTTTGTGCATCATAGCAAAATTTGGCAAGATGGCCTTTACAGCTACAAATGGTGAAATTATAAATTTTGCTATACAAGTGTGCATAGTGAGTGCCTGATTTTGAAATAGTATTACATGACTTAGCACACTTGTTCACAAGTTTCTTGTGATTTTCAATGCATTTATTTAAGGTTGAATCTAAAGATGAAATGCGGTTTTTCATATGATTCAACTCATTATTAGGCACATATGCATTAGTATTAGAAGTAGAACAATCATGATTATTTTTGAAAGAATTAAATTCATTTCTGATTGTTTCCACCTTTTTAATGACATCATTTTTCTCATGAGACGAATTAGAAATATCCATTTTTAATTTTTCATTACTTTTTTTAAGATCCAAATTTTCTTTAGCAATGATCTCAAATTTTGATGCTAGTAGTTCATGATCAGATTTCATTTCTACATGATTGCCTTTTAAATTCACAAAGTTATGATGCAATTTGTTATTGGATTTCATTAATTTCTCATCTGCACATACTAGTTTAACTATACATAATTCACTATCGGATTCAGATTCGCATGGTGGCCGTGTGCATGATGAAGCTCTACTCTCACTTGAATCGGTATCCGTCGCAATTTGTTGGATCTCCTCCAAGTTACTATGATGTGCATCTATATATTTTCATAGAGTGTAAGCACTATCAAAATGAGCAAGTTTGTTAGAAATACATGCATCAAAAGCATTAAGCAAAAATTCTAACACTAATTGTTCATAGTAAACATCTTTTTATCATAATTACTCTACTTGGATTTCTCCAAAGTAGGCACAACCTAGGCACAATTAATGACTTCCCACAAATTGATATTTTTAGATCTAACAAATAATTTAAATCTACAACACCATTGAGTATAAGGGAAAGCAATGAATTGAGGAGCAACATTAATCCTAAACTAGAAGCACCATGCATATACATGATATAAATGCAAGTAATATAAAAATCAAAGTGAGGATCTTTGACTCAAAGCGGTTAAGCCACAAATCGAAGAACACCAAGCTCTGATACCAAATAAAATTACCCTAGAAGGGTTGGGGGGTGTGAATAGGGTATTTGCTAATCTAATCTGATTTTAATGCCAAATTAAAAGTAATTGACAATTATCCTAGTAATATAGATATACACAAGTGGTATATGCAAGGATATAAAACTAAACAATGGGTGAAATAAACATAAACACAAGAATAAGAGAGATAGTGCGCAAATATACAAACTAAAAAACAAGGAAAATGTCCACGGAGTTCGGTCGACCCACGACATGTAAAACCCCATAAATTTGATATATATATTATGATAAATAATAATAAATATGTTATATGGTGATAAATAACATGTATTGATGTTTGAGTATGCTAGGGATTGATTTGAAATCAATCCAATGTATATATATGAATATTGGAGTGAAATCATGCACGACATGCACGAGCCTGAATCTAGAAAAACCGACTAGTTAAGAGTATTTATGTTTTTCACATAAATATAGTTCAAATCTGGAAAAACAAAAAACAAAAATTATAGTTCTCTTTAATAGCTTTCCAAATCATTTTAAATCACCTTATTCCGAGGTCATACGAGAACGTTACAGCCAAAATATGGAAGACTATTTTTCCAAACAGACTGATTTGAATCTTAGTAGTCGACTACTAACATTAGTAGCCGACTGGTAAGGCCATTAGTTGACTAATAATCGTATTAGTCGACTAATCTGGCTGATTTCTAGATTCTTTCAGATTTCGGGTCAGATCCGCTTTGTTTCGAACCCAGTTGTATATATGCGTTTATATACTCGTTTCAAAGCTCTTTTTTCGCTATTTCATGTGAATTTATACCAGTCACCTTCCTCCTTAAACCCTAACCCTAAATTGTGAGTTTTGGGAGAGATCTCGAGGCATTTGCTAAGAGAAAGGCGAGGCTATGCAGTTTTTGGCAAGGAGAAGGTCTTGCAAACATGTTCAGGAATTGCAACACGTAGTTGAGGCAAGATCATTTTACTCCAAACCCTTTCCTTAGTAAAGATTAGATTTTTAATGGTTAAAGTGATGTTTTTCATGTTAAAGTTTAACCCGACATGATAAAGTTTAGATTTTTGATGATAAATCTTCACCTAATGCTAGATCTGTAGTTTTTCCTTGTTGTTCTTATTAGATTCATGATCATGATCATTAGGGTTACTTTTAATTTCATTCTTAACATGTTAATCATGCTCTAATCATGTTTACATCCTAGTTATGCAATTAATTGAGTTTACATGTTAATTAATGTTGCTTAAACCCTAGATTTACGATACCTGAGTTCTATAAACATAGTTAAATGAATTTATATCTGTTCTAAGTTAATTTATAATCATGTTTATTCTAATCATGTTAATAACCTATGTTTTAAATTGAGAATTTTGGTTAATTAGGATGTAACCCTAATTTGATTAATTTAAGAGTTTAATTATTGTTGAGATAATATCTGTCAAATAATTTTTAAGTTTAAATCTTGTTTTATGCTTCATGATAATAAGGATTTGTTTTTGAACAAGTTACAATATACGAAACATGCAAAAGTTAAATATGTGTTGTTAGTAATCGACTACTAAGCGTAGTAGTTGACTACTAAGGCAAATTTCCGAATACAGAGTCTGAATAGACTTGATGTAGTCGACTACTAAGCTTAGTAGTCGACTACTAAGCTAGTTTTTCCTGAATGTTATTTTGCACCGTTTCAAGATGCAACCGTGGGGTTCGAGTCACACGATGATACATGTACATTCACAAATACGCAAGTACAGTGTCGTTACACACACATGGCTATCCCGAAGGGGATTTTGACGAGTTTTGATCCGATTATATTTGAGTTAGAGATTGTTTATACACATGTTAGATATCATTGATGAGAACAACTAAGTACAATATGGGATAGTGTGTCGATATACCAGATATACACAGTTTATATACGAGATGGATATCGTTGATGAGCTTAGTTAAATATTACATGTGGTAATGCGTCGATATTCCATTTGTACAGGCAATAAAGTCAGGTTTGGATGCTTTGTCTTGTAGTCCGTCCGCACGAGAGTGCGATGAGGCTTGTGAGCCATCTTTTAGGATACCTATATGGTAGGTCATTCCGTACTCATGTTACGCACTAAGATCGCGATGAGACTAATGAGCCATGTACACTATTTAGGATACCTACATGGTAGTCCATTGCACATGATAATGCTAAGTTTTAGAATCATGCGAAGAGTTGCATTGAGACGATTATTATTAGCTTGAGTCTTTGGTAGATGCTAGTTATGTATATGAATCATTGCTAAGATATATGACCGAGGTACTTTGCCCTTGAAAGTACGTGTGATTATATGCTGATATTTATCTTGTCTTCCCAGTGATAGTGAAAGATATTATAAATACGATATTTTGAAAGTCTTTACTTTTTATATTTCTTTATTTTATTCTTAGGTTAGGATTAATGATTAGCGATTCATAAATTGAGACATATGGTATATACATGAGGGTTTCCTTATTTGGATTGTTTTGCTCGACGTACTAGTCTCGTGTTGTTGGTTTCTAATTATTGATTTTATTTAGATTGTGTATCTCTAGTTCGGTGTCAATGTTTAGGTATCTATAATTTGAGACATATGGTATATACATGGTTTCCTTGTTTGGATTATTTTGCTCGACGTACTACGTCTCGTATTATAGGTGTCTAAATATTATTTCTAGTAGATACAAGGAAAATGATCTAGATAGACTATTCTTAATAGATAGAGCCTCCACTTCATTTAGCACCCTTCCCCTGGGGGCGAACGGAGCTGATCTTACTATAGCGTTCTGACACTCTTCTTGTTGTTCTTTTTTTATTTTAAATTTTCTTTCAGGTAGCTCAGAGTTCAGGAGAACCACAGGATGATGGAGTTCTAGGAAAGTCGTCATTGTACAATTTAGTAGTTGAGACTCCACTATAGTTTTATGTTCTTATTCAGATATTAGAGTTTTATTTCATATTGTAAAAATAGTGTGCCTTGGTACGATTTTCAGTTGATTCGTGTTAAGACACTTTCATTATTCCAGATATCAGATGTATTTAAGTTGAGACATGATTTTTATTTTTGAGATATCTCTCCTATATCATGTCTATGGTTTTTATTTCCTTATTTTGCCTGGTATGTACCTATACTTCTATTCGATTCGACTAGAGGATATTACTGTGATTGGTAAAATATGTTTTATGCACAGTGTAGCTGTATGGTAGGTTTGACATTTTTGGGTTCACTGTGGATTACAGCCATGTGTAAAAACAGGGGTGTCATAGTTGGTATCAGAGCTCTAGTTCCAGTATCTTTAGGATCATCCTGTATCGAGTCGTAGAGCTAGAATAGAGTTTATTAGGATTCATATATACAGACTGCTAGGAATTCCTAGAATGAGTGAGGATGTTATATATGTATACGCAAAAAATTACGAATTTTTTATGACTATTTTACTTTGATTGAAAAGTATTTGCATGAATAAATTATGATACGATTTTTCTTATTACTCTATGTTATATAAGCTTTTGTCTGAGGTCTCATAACTGCGTCTTATAAACTCTCTTCCTAGAAATTTATAGATGGCCAGACAAGGACGTGGACCGAGAGTATCCCGTGCTCAGAGAGAGAGACAGGATGAGCCGAAGCCAGAGCCACAACAAACTCCACCCGAGTATCAGCAGGCTCCACCAGAGCCATAACATGCTCCGTAATACCTCATAGACCTCATGCCACTTATACCAGTTAGGCTAGCACTCGAGGAGAGAGTGGCAATCCGGACACCACCAGTTGCACCATCACTCGTAGTTCCACCACTAGTGATTCCAGTCACCCATATTGTAGAGGAGTCTACAGAGGTCACACTAGGACTCACCCCACCATTAGTTGCAGCTGCAGAGTAGAAGGCTTAGTTTCGCCTAGTCGAGAGGTACCAAAAGATGAGGGCACCAGAATTTTAGGATCATCAAATTGGCTTGTAGCCCACAAATGGAAGGAAGATGTAGGGATTATTTTTGACTTGCTTAATGTGGATTCAGTCCAGAAGCAAAGGTTAGCAGTTTTCAAGCTAAAGGGTGATGCCGAGGGATGGTATAGGCTTCAGTTTACCCCAGAGTAGCGGATGGCACTTTCATGGGAGGATTTTGTCTATTTCATCGACGAGCAATACATCTCTTCCACGGTGTGAGCCAGGAAAGAATTGGAGTTGTCTAGACTAGAGTAGGGAGATATGTCCATAGCAGATTACGAGAGTCGGTTCATGAGTCTACTTTAATGTACATGCATTTGGCAGTCAGGAGAGTGCTAGGTACATATGTTTCTTATGAGGCTTCATCCAAACCTACGATGCTACCTCGGGTCCTAGAGATTCTGCTCAGTTACAGAGGTAGCTGGTGCAGCCATTGTACTGGAGAAAAAGACTACGATGTACAATAAAAACAAGGAGGGTAACGCTAAGTCAGGGAAGCAGAGTGACAAGGTCGAGGGTAAGAGACCTTTCGCTAGACCTAGAGTACCCCAGCAGTAAGGTAAGGATTTTCAGCACCAGCAGCAGGGTTAGTCCAAGAGAGGACCACAGCATGATAAGAGAGTGCCGCAACAGCCCAAGATTCAAGGTGCATGTTACAATTGTAAAAAAAAATCGTACATAGAGTGAAGGATTGTCACAATGCACTAGCAGGAGGCCACTATGGTAGAAGCAAGGGCTAGCAGTAAGGACGAAGACACGGTCAGTAGCAGGACCGTGGTTGGGGTCAGCAGTCCCAGGGCCGTGGTTATGGCCAACAGCAATAGAGGATCGAGACACCACCTGCCATTCCGAGGATTAAGGGGCCAGCAGACCAGATTTATGCTATTTAGAAGATTCCTAAGGGATAGATAATCTCATATGTTCTACAACTAGTAGTTCAGTAGTCGCTAGCCACCGACAGAGTTTATACAGTCATACCACGTGACCATGGTGCGAGTTGAACCATAGTGGAAGGTACTTTCTTAGTGAATTCATTTCCAGCTCAGATCTTGTTTGATTCAGGAGCTCCCTATTCTTTTATTTCTCACACCTTTATAGATAGGCTCCAGTTGGTCACACATCCTTTAGATGTACTGTTATCTATCTCAACTCCTTTAAGGGAGGTATCCCTAATAGAGAGTGTCTGTAGAAGATATGTTATCAGTCTAGATGAGTCTGAGTTTACCATCGATTTGATAGTATTGCAGATGTCGGATTTCGACGTCATTCTTGGTATGGATTGGCTATCATCCTACCATATCAGTATCAACTGTTTTGCTAAAACAGTCAGCTTGCTGGCGTTCGATGGGTCTGAGTTGATCGTTGCGACATCACATGGCAACCAGTTTGCGGAGTCATTTCTAGTATACATCAAGGAGGTGATGCTATTGTAGGCGTATAAAACTGCCTATAGGTCCCTTAACACAGCTCGACGATGTCGAACCAATCATCGGGCGACGTACGCAAACACGATCGTTAGTCCACAACACCGAAGCCAAGCAATAGGCGACGAAGCGGATTAACGAAGCTACGAGGCTGACGAACCGCACGCAAACAACGGAATGAATCTACTCGCGTGAGGAATCAAGCTAACGGGTTGAGGAATCAACGATTCATCCAACCAAGAGAAGACTCGGACGAATCACGATCGAATCAAGATCAGTTTCGGACTCGAACTCAGAAGCGGATTTACTACCAAATCAGGAACCGGATTTACTGCCAAATCTGGTCAACGAACCAGGTCCGAACAAATCAACCATAGAACCGAAAAATGGATGCAACGGCGGAAAAACCAACACCAAAAGAGACCCGGCCAAAACCGAGTCACTCGAAGGTGGCTCGGTGGCCGAGCCACCCCAAAATAGGTGGCTCGGCCGCCGAGCCACCTATGGGTGGCTCGGTGGCTGAGCCACCTCAGCCTAGATCTGTGCCCAGGCACAGATCTGGGTGCCTATAAATAGGCTAGGGGTGTTCATTTGTCAAAGGTGGGATTTTTTGGAGCCGAAACTCTGTCGAATTGAGATCTCACTTTGGAGTTTTGAAGACTTGAAGACTTGGACATTCAGATCTGGTTCTTGGCGAGCATCCACGTCACAAAAGGTAGGAGTTCGAGAGAGAAAATCAGATCTGAGATCTACACGAGGTAATACTCCGGATCAAAGCTTGGCCTTTGATCCCGAGAACTAAAGGCTACTATTTCCTTAGTGAAATAGTACCCCTCGGCTGTTATTTCCTTCGTGAAATAGCACCCGTCAAATCGTGTAGATCTTACCAGATCTAGATCGCACGATGGTCCACGGATAAACCCCGGCGCAGGCGAAGAACCCACGCAAGCGAGCAACCGCAAAACAGGAGCTCGTGATTTGTTCGGCAAAAGGAGAAAGTTGTAATCTTTTTAATTTCTTTGATTTTATTATAACCGGATCTTATAAAAAGACCGGATCTTTGTAACTCAAAAAACTGTTATTCAAGATAGCAATGGAATCAACAATGAAGAAAGACACGATTTTCACCGCGAACAGACTGGCGACCACAGTGGGAGCCGCTGATCTCGCTGCCGAGATCGGAGCGCAGCCACGGATCTCGATCCCGGTCGTGGAGAAGGTCGAATACGAGTTCGACCAACAGAAGTTCAAGGAGTACCTGTCATCCTCGTCCGGATCCACCTCCCCCCGCAAGTCCAAGAAATCCCAGAAGTTCTCCTCCAGGAGAAAAGTTCGTTGGTACGAAGAAGTTGAAGCTACCAACGACGACCTCACCCCGATTAACGCCAAAGTTGCGTCGGGTGAAGTTCCACCAACTTCCAACCAGGTCATATCTGTTCTGGCCAACACCTCTGTCGCTGAAGGCGTAGCGACTCTCTCAAAGAGAGCCCGCCAGAGGCGACGTCAACGCCTGGCGCGGCAACTCGCTAAGGCGATGGAGTCAACAGATGGAATCCGCTATGATACGGATCTGAAGAATAGGAGAGGCAAGCAGCCTCAACAAATGATGAATGGCAGCTCCTCCAAGCCGCCAACCAAAGAATGGGTCCGTGTTAAACGGAACCGTTCGACATTGGAAGATCACATTCGCAAGCGCCACGCGATGTCAGCGTAGGCACGGGCTCAAGTTCAAGAGGCCCATAGAAAACTACAGGAGGAAGTGGCAAAGAAGCCACCACCAACCCGCAAAGTCTGGAGGCCGAAGTCTGAAGCGGCGGTTCAGACCAAGGAGCAACAACTACAGCCGTCGAAAGTGTAACTTCCGGCAAAGCAATCCAAAGCGCCGATGATTTCCACAATTGCTCCGCGAGATCCCGCAGGACCATCCCAGAAAAGGAAGTCGGTTTTGGAGCGCCTCGGTCCACTTCCTAAGGAACGAGGCAAAGCTCCAGTCCAGGAACGTTTGGGGCCAATGAAGAAGTCCCGAATGATTCAACACGCTGGGGGTCGCCGCAATCCCCAACATGACAAAGAAATCATGGCACCCAAGCGCACTACTTTGCCCATTGAAGTTCAGGAGCCCGTTGAGAATTCACGCCCACAAAGGCGCGTTTCGAGGTGCGTGACACTCGAAAGCCCAAAGAAGATAATTCACCCTCAGAAGGAAACGTTGTTGTCCGATGATGATGACGTTATACCTGGGAAATCGTGCCAACACACGATAGGTTGCTCCGACTTTCAAACGGACGAGCTGTACTATCGTGCTGGTGTACGAGCAAAGCCAGAAAGAGAAGTCCTCGAAGGCTGGAAGCTCAGTGCCCTTGTTCAAAGCTCATTCGGGCGGTACTGTCTGAGTGTAACTGCATCAAGGCAGTCCCCGAGAGAGTTTCAGTATTCGAAAGGCTTAGTACCGAAACGCCAAAACCAAGGCATAGGCGTTTCTGACAAAGAAAAACGGTGGTCGGTGATAGAGAATTTTCGAGGGTCACCGCCAATATGACCAACAAGGGAACATCGGCTCAGGACAATCCCGAGGCGATTCCAGAGGTGCCCCGACGTGTAACTCGTCTTCAGTCCGGAGCTATCATTCGTGCAACGTATGGTAGGGTTCGGACAAGAGTACCTTCGAGAGATGAAGAATCAGATGCCGGCTCGGCAATTGCGTCTGACAATACCGTGTCCAGTGAAGGACAACCCCGCGAGTCATTCATGATAAGCGCGGAACAAGTGGCCAAGATGCTCGAAGAAGCCATGGCCAAACAGCAGGAGAGCTTCAGGTTCGAAATGCAGATGGCCATGCAGATATGAGAAAAATGCATGAGCAACAAATCCAGGCACTGATGAACCAGCAAGGCGAACCAAGCCGCCGTAATCAGGTTGTTCAAGAAGTTGAGAATGTGGATGCGGATGAAACTCGCAATGCCAATGATCCTCCCGTTAATGCAGGGGGTGGCAATGAGGATGCTAGTCACAACACCACGCTTCCACCTCAGAATCGTGCTAACGAAGATACAGGTGAAAGTTTAAAGATCAAAAATCTCGAGAGCAAGATCAATACGTTAATTTCTGCTCAAGAGGTGAAGAAAACGGGCATTCCTTGTCCATACCCAAGAGAATGGGAATCAATCCCATATCCGGCGAAGTTCAACCTAATCAACTTCACGCCGTTTGATGGGAAGGGTTCACCCACTCAGCATGTGATTTATTTCAAATCACACCTGGGGGTAATCTCCGGCAATGAGCCTCTGATGGTGCGGTCATTCGTTAGCACTCTTCGCGGAGCCACCTTCGATTGGTATCGCCGCCTCAAGCCAGGTAGCATGAATAGCTGGGACGATATGGAGACTAAGTTCCTCACAAATTTCTTCGACGATAACACCGAGATATCTATCGGATCGTTGCTCGATGAGAAGCAGAAGGACGGGGAGTTAGTCGACACCTTCGTCGAAATGTTCCGGAACAAGGCGATGAATTGCCGGGACCCGATCACTGAGGAGTTCATCCTCCAGACCTGCCACAACAATATTTCCTTGGACGTGTTGGAAGCAATGGGGACAGCACCGTCCAAAACGTGGAAGGATCTGAAGGTCCGAGGGGAGCAAGCTGAGCGATTCCTAAGAAGAAAGAAAGCGGAGAGAGGCCAACAAGCGGCGAATGCTCCAGCGCAGAATTTCAACCCAAGGGGGAAAGGTAAGGCACATGCCAATGCAGTTGATGCTATTCAGACTTTTCAATTGCAACCACAGCAACAGCAGCAGCGGTAACAACGACCTCAGAATCAGAAATCTTCAGAGCCAAGGTTTCCCAAAGTCTACTCCTTTAAGGATGATGAAGTTCCCGGCATCTTCAAGTACTTGTTGGAGAACAACAAAATCCAGCTGCCGGTGATCGTAGATCAAGAAGGATCCAGCAAAGTGACGGATCCAAAGTACTGCGCGTCCATAGAGCGGTCCATCACCCTACGAGGTCATGCTACCACCTCAAGGACAAGATCCAGGCGCTAATTGATGTGGGCGTCATAACCCCGAAGCCTGCCAAGAATGTAGGAGCAAACACAGTGTCAATCAGCTTTGGATCGGTGCCCACAACATGGTTCGACCCAAAACACGTCACCAAAGTGGGAATGAAGACGGTGAATGATGACCCACACGGACAGCGCCAAAAGGGACTTGTGCCACACACAGCCCCGAACGGCGAAATCCTCTGGGTTCATCCGGATCTCATTGAAGATGAGCAGTGGGCGACTTCCTCGAAAAGAAAGGGTAAAGGTAAGGCCTGCAACGCCACTTCCGTAATCTTCGAAGAGGATGGTGATGAAGCTCCTACCTTCCCGCTCTCCGAAGAAGAGCAAGAAGTCTTTGCCACCAGAAGCGGAAACCAGTACCACTTCGACTATCCATCGCCCAGTGACCAGTTAGCTGAGCAGGGGATGACTAAACGGGGACCAGCCAAGACTCTAACAGAGCTGGGGGTGATTGCAGCTCCTAAACCGGTTGAAGATGCTCGACGACAGCCGGGGGATAAGCAGAAAGAAAAGGGACCCCCAGAGGTGCAGAATCCGAAGCAGTCTCGTTTCAATCGTCCGATTGGAAGAGATAAACCGGAGAGCTCAAAAACTCCGCGGGTTTTCGATATCATGTCTCAATTAGCTAATATTCCAGCGTGAATAACACTGTATGAGTTGCTGCGACTGTCTAAGGAAACCAGGGAAGCCCTACGAGAAGCCTTGGCCGATTCAGAAGCATTCCTCACTCGGATCAAGCCGGTACCGGAAGAGCCAGAACTGTCAGTTCAACAATGCAATGTAGCGGCCAAGAACCTTCCCTGCATCACCTTTACCAAAGAGGATATGCAGACGAAGAATTCGAACCATGATCGGCCCCTATACTTCATCGGGTACATTGGCTCCAGCGAAGTCAACCGAATCCAAGTGGATTCGGGTTCTGCTTTGAGCATTATGCCGCTTCGCCTAATGCATAGCCTTGGCATTCCAATCAGCAAATTAGCGTCTAAAGGCATGGTCATTTACGGATTCAACACCAGCGGGTCAAGGCCTTCGGGAAAGATCCGGATAAAGTGCCAAATGGGTGATCTGAAGACGGAGGTCACGTGTTACGTGATTGATGCTGAGACATCATATAACTTACTACTGGGTCAGCCTTGGATCCATAATAATGTTATAGTTCCCTCCACCCTACATCAGTGTCTGAAATATGTCGACACTGATGGAAGGGTTAGGACGGTGGTCGCGGATAAGCAACCATTTAAAGGGTTTGAGAATTATTTCACTGACTCTCTCCTTTATGGTAACGAATCCGATACGGAACCATCGGTCCAGGGCACGGACAGCGGAGAAGAAGCTGATTCCGAAGCCGGATTCGATTACAATGGTGGTTTTGTTTTAAATGACATTGTACCCATTGTAATCAATCTTGACGATGAACAATCGTCAGATGGCAGTTGTAACTGGCAACTTGCCAATATTGAAATAAAAGATGATTTAGAGTACTCGTTGTCTCTTGATGATGCGATAAAAGGATTAGACGATAAGCCTGAGTTATATACGCCGCTCCGATCATCTTATCTAACGAAGAAACACCTCCAACATTCTTTCGGAACGACCCTGATCGTTCCTGCCAAAGTAGGAAGCGAAAAAGAAGTGGTTTACGGTAAAGGAGAGAATTTTTCGTTGCCAGATCATTTCCTAAGAGAAGATGAGAATGATGACAAATCTAGTTTGCATTTATCTAAGTATAGTCCGGAAGCGCGCAAGCTCATGGAAAAACAGGGATATGATTTCACACTCGGAGAAGGTTTATACTTCGATAGAGGTTCCCGTATCCCAGTCAAAGCGGCATATGTACCAAAAGGGAAACCGGATGATTATTACCATCACAAAAGAGGCTTAGGCTACGTTTCCTCGTCTGATGATGAATGTGGTTGGCAAATTATCGATCAAATTGCTAACAAGGCTAAGGACGGGTACTTGTCAGATTCCTCAGAATAGGACTCCGATACAAGTTTGGGGGAAGTATTTAAAGCCCTAATGACGAACATGACTACAGCTGATCCATCTACGATGGAGGACGACGATCAAATGCCAACGTGGGAAGACCCATGGGTTCATCACCTGAACATGTAGTATGGTGATAGGTTTGAACAGAGGGAACCCCCCACTGAAGACGAAGTAGTCCAAATTAATATGGGTGATGAGGCCAACCCAAAGACCATATTCATCAGCGGTAGTCTTCCCTCAAATGAGAAAGAGGAATTAATTGCTCTCATCAGGGAATATATCGACGTCTTCGCTTGGAACTATGAGGACATGCCAGGGCTCGACCCCAATGTGGCGGTGCACCGCCTCGATATCAAGTCAGATGCCAAACCTGTCAAACAACAGCAGAGACGGTTTCATCCGCAGATTATAGAAGCCATTAAGGCAGAGGTTAAGAAGTTGATCGTCTCAGGATTTATCCGAGAGGAACAACATCCAGACTGGCTAGCTAATATTGTCCCAGTCATGAAGAAAAATGGTAAGATCAGGATATGCATCGACTTTAGGGACCTGAATCCGGCATGTCCGAAAGACGACTTTCCACTCCCAATCACGGACATCATCATCGACAATACGTGCGGATTTGAGAGGATGTCCTTCATGGATGGCTTTTCGGGGTATAACCAAATCAAGATGCACCCGGATGATGAGAAGCATACAGCGTTCAGAACGCCCCTCGGTGTCTTCTGCTACACAGTGATGCCTTTCTGTCTAAAGAATGCAGGCGTCACATACCAACGAGCGATGACGAAGATTTTCCAGAAGTACCTCAGGAAAATGGTCGAGTGCTACGTTGATGATCTGGTTGTAAAAAGCCGCAACAAAGGAGATCACATCAAGGACTTGAAGACGATGTTCGATCTCATGCGGAGTCATCAATTGAAGATGAACCCTACCAAATCCTTCCTTGGAATGTCCAGCGGTAAATTCTTGGGATTCGTCGTCACCACTAAAGGCATACATATTGATCCTGACAAGGTGAAGGCGATACATGAATTGCAGCCCCCAAGAAATCTAAGAGAACTCAGAGGATTGCAAGGGCGTTTAGCTTACATCCGGCGGTTCATCTCAAATCTTTCTGGAAAGTGCCAACCATTCTCTAAATTAAACAAGAAAGGGGTGTCATTTATTTGGGATGATGCCTGCCAAAAAGCACTCGAAGATATCAAGACGTATCTGACGAATCCTCCTGTTCTTTTCGCACCAAAATTAGGTAAACCGTTCTTGATTTACATCAAGGCGATGAACCATTCGATAAGTGCTTTATTAGTACAAGACGATGATAATGGTCATGAACAGGTAGTCTATTACCTAAGTCGGACTTTGGTAGGTACCGAGTCTCGATATCCGATGATTGAGAAAGAATGCCTCGCATTGGTATTCGCAGTACAAAAGATGCGGCATTACTTGGTTGGACAGACGATTTATGTTATCTTTAACGTTAATCCAGTACGGGTATTTATGACGCAACCAGGTTTGATGAATTGGCGGTTAGCGAAGTGGGCCCTTCTCTTGTCCCAGTATGACTTGCACTTCAAACAGCAGAAGTCGGTCAAAGGACAAACGATTTGTGATCTTTTGGCGGCAAACCCGACAACAGATACGGTAGAAGTATATGATGACTTGCTGGATGAAACCCATGAGGTTAATACCACGTCACATCAATAAGTATGGCAATTATACTTTGATGGTGCTTCGAGAGCAGTTAATAAGGTAGTAACCCCCGGATGTCCTAAAGTCTCCTCCGGAGTTGGAGTTGTCTTAGTTTCCCCGGAGAAGCATGTAATGCCTCGGGCTTATTCACTGACAGATCCATGTTCTAATAACGTAGCCGAGTACAACGCGCTCCTCATTGGACTCAGTTTCGCCAAGGAGCTGGGGGTCGAATATCTCGAAGCTTTTGGGGATTCTCAATTGATAGTCAACCAAGTCCGTGGAGAGTATGAAGTCAGGAACCAAGACCTGATCCCATACCACCAGGAGGCCGTCAAAATGGCAGATTCTTTCGAAGAATTCTTTATCAAATATATCCCTCGTCTCCAGAATGCTTATGCGGATGCACTGGCAGCACTAGCAGTATCACTCGCGCAGCCGCCCGAAACTGAACTGCTAGTCACAGTAAGATCACATCAACTCTGCATACCCATATACAATATGGATATCGAGGAGGAAGATGACAGAAACATAAACGCCAAGGAGGTGAACTCAACTCAAATCGGATCTGAGTCCCGAGATTGGCGTTTTCCCATCATTGACTACGTCCAATATGGCATTCTGCCAGAGGATGTAAAAGAAAGAGAATCAATCCGCCGAAGAGCACCAAGGTTCTTCTATAATACCGAGACCCGTACATTATACCGTCGAGGGTATGATGGTTTGTTACTCAGGTGTCTTTCGATTAAAGAAGCAGAAGAAGTTCTTAAGGAAGCACACGAAGGAGAATGTGGCGCGCATCAGCCCGGTCCTAAACTGTATGATCGCATCAGGAGAATGGGATATTTCTGGCCAACGATGGTTCGTGACGCAATCGAATACGCCCAAGAGTGTCATGCTTGTCAGGTACATGCAAATTATATGCACCAATCACCAGAGCATTTACACACGTCAACCACGTCTTGGCCGTTCGAGACATGGGGTATGGACATTGTCGGTCCTATTTTTCCCCCTTCAGTCAAAGGTGATCGATTCATTCTCGCAATCACGGATTACTTTTCAAAGTGGCGATTCCGCTTAGAGAAGTGAAGACGAACAACGTCATCAATTTCATCAAACATCATGTCATATACCGACACGGCGTGCCAAGATGGATCATTCATGACAACGGTCCACAGTTCATAAGTAACGCTTTCATCAGGTTTTGTGATAAATTCAAAATTGAAGATGTTTCGTCAACAGCTTATTATCCCGCTGCGAATGGATTAGCTGAAGCGTTCAACAAGACGATTATTAAAATCCTGTCAAAGCTCGTGAAGACCAATAAACGAGACTGGGACGATAAACTCGGTGAAGCGCTCTGGGCTTACCGCACCACCATACGCACACCTACGGGAGCTACCCCATATTCGTTGGTATACGGATGTGAAACTGTGCTACCATTGGAGATTCAAATCCCGTCACTTCGGATCGCTCTCGCAACTGAGATGACGAAAGAAGAACAGCATCAAAAACGTCTCGAAGAACTCGAGAGGTTGGATGAAAAGCACTTAGAAGCTCAACAACAAATTGAGTTTTATCAAGCCAGAATATCTAGGGCTTTTAACAAAAGAGTCCGACAGAAAAGCTTCAAGGAAGGAGATCTGGTCCTCGCTGCTCGCCGACCGATAATCCTCAATTCCAAGAAGAAAGGTAAATTCGAACCCAAATGGGAAGGGCCATTTGTGATAGACACAGTCTACTCCAACGGCGCATATCGCCTAATTACTCAAGAAGGCACTAGGTAATTAATGCCAATAAATGAGAAGTTCCTGAAAAAGTACTATCCCTAGTACATTCAGGATAACCCATTTACCGGGAAGTTTCTTGAAGAATATTACACTTAATGTTCTAGAGGATAACCCAAAATCATTTTTCACCACCAAAATCCCTCACTGATCAATTTCAATTGACAGTGAGTCCACCAAAAATGTCCTTCTGGCCCTCTTGACTCTTTCCATGAACAAGAGGTCCACTTTCAGTTCGGAGTCCCCTTCGATAAACGAAAGAACTCCCTTTCTTTTCTCTTTGGTTCAACCTTCTAATGGTTATAACCGAAGTTGAAATTTTACTTCGATAAACGAAGAACTCATCTTCCGATCAGATAACCAATCCTATAAAAGGTAAGTTTATCTAGATCTTCCAGATTCTCTAAGTGGAGATCCCACTTCTAGTTTCTTTTGCGCTGGAAATAGAATATAAAATTCTTCCTTTCTAGAATCAAGGAATAGAATATAAAATTCTTCCTTCCTTGTATTCGGGTTCGCCTTCACCCTAAAAGAAGACCGAGAAATAGAATATAAAATTCTTCCTTTCCCGCACCGATCTTTTTCCAAAATTTATCAATCTAGGATTCATCCTAGGAAGTTTATCCCGAATCCTAAGCAGGGATAAGTCTGCGCCTAACACGTGCTGCCGGTTTAGTTTTTCTCCGAAGAAGAAGACACCAGAGTTCGATTCTGGGGTATTCTATCCCGAAACCTAAGCAAGGATAAGTCTGCGCTTAACCCGCGCTGCCGGTTAGTTCTTAACCGTTAAAAAGAACACCCGCCCACATATTCAACATTGTGACAGGTTGTTATTAATAACACCAAAATCCATGCCTTACACGCATGGGGAATTTCATCCTGAATCCTAAGAAAGGATATGCCGACGCCTAACACGCGTCGCCAGATTAGTCTTTTACTGTCCAAAAAGACACCAGAGTTCGATTCTGGGGTATTTTATCCTGAAACCTAAGTAAGGATAAGTCAGCGTCTAATACACGTTGCCGAGTAGCCTTTTCCCGTAACAATGGCAAAGTCTACGTATTCGAAGTCGTAGCACAAAGTCTAAGGGAGTTCATTCCATTAGCACAACGTTACATGCGGAACGGATTTAGACAATCTGCATGCTAGCCCGATTCAAACGGTAGTCGGTAAAGGCTAATCAAATCCGTTGAAGGCTGGGGGTTAGCCAAAAATCCTAAAGTCAACGCCTAACACGCATCGCCGGGTAGCCTATTCCCGTAACAAATGGTAAAGCCTATGTATTCAACATCATAGCACAAAGTCTAAAGGAGTTCATTCCTTTAGCACAACGTCACATGCGGAACGGATTAAAACAATCCGCATGTAAGCCCGACTCAAACGGTAGTCGGTAAGAGCACGTCAAATCCGTTGAAGGCTGAGGATTTGCCAAAAATCCTAAGTCAACGTCTCATACACGTTGCTGTTTAGTCTTTTCACAGGAGAAATACGAAGTCTACGTATTCAATATCGTAGCACTAAAAGGGTTAACTATTTTAGCTTAACGTCACTTGCGGAACGGGCTTAAACAATCCGCATGCTAGCCCGACTCAAACGGTAGTCGGTAAAGGCTCATCAAACCCGTTGATGGCTGAGAATTTGCCAAAAATTCTATGAAAACACGAGTCATTGACGCATCAATTTTATAAATTGGTCTCGTGACTCAAGTATCTGCCACGCTCCAATACCTTAAGAGCTTAAACTGTGTATACTCCAGCAGACGTACGAGTATAAACTGTGTCGGACACCAGACAACGTGTCGCAAGGAAGCTTGGACGCCGGACAACGCGTCGCAATGAAGTTTAGACGCCGGACAACGCGTCACAAGGAAGCTCAAATGCCGGACAACGCGTCACAATGAGGCTCAAACGCCGGACAATGCGTTGCAAATGAAGATTCAACACCGACAATCGATGGTCAGCAAACTCGAGCTAAGAAGTCAGGAAATCGAGAATCGACTTCAATTTCAAAATTCCGACAAACGGTCAGACAATAAATGCAGCACCGGAACCCTTACAGACATTCGACAAAGCACCGAATAGCCTGGAAGACTGAAGGAATCAAGAATAGAAGCCATTCCAAACATCCTGTCATAACCAATGGAAGGATGGGACAATCATATCCAAAGTATTCCAGACTCTTCTATAAAACAACGAGGCTAAAATACTTTGGAGGGGGTATCTGTAGGCGTATAAAACTGCCTATAGGTCCCTTAACACAGCTCGACGACGTCGAACCAATCATCGGGCGACGTACGCAAACACGATTGTTAGTCCACAACACCGAAGCCAAGGAATAGGCGACGAAGCGGATTAACGAAGCTACGAGGCTGACGAACCACACGCAAAGAATGGAATGAATCCACTCGCATGAGGAATCAAGCTAACGGGTTGAGGAATCAACGATTCATCCAACCAAGAGCAAACTCGGACGAATCACGATCGAATCAAGATCAGTTTCAGACTCGAACTCAGAAGCGGATTTACTACCAAATCAGGAACAGGATTTACTGCCAAATCTGGTCAACGAACCAGGTCCGAACAAATCAACCATAGAACTGGAAAACGGATGCAACGGCAGAAAAACCAACACCAAAAGAGACCCGGCCAAAACCGAGTCACCCGAAGGTGGCTCGGTGGCCGAGCCACCCATGGGTGGCTCGGTGGCCGAGCCACCTCAGCCCAGATCTGTGCCCAGGCACAGATCTGGGTGCCTATAAATAGGCTAGGGGTGTTCATTTGTCAAAGGTGGGATTTTTTAGAGCCGAAACTCTGCCGAATTGAGATCTCACTTTGGAGTTTTGAAGACTTGAAGACTTGGACATTCAGATCTGGTTCTTGGCGAGCATCCACGTCACAAAAGGCAGGAGTTCGAGAGAGAAAATCAGATCTGAGATCTACACGAGGTAATACTCCGGATCAAAGCTTGGCCTTTGATCCCGAGAACTAAAGGCTACTATTTCCTTGGTGAAATAGTACCCCCCCGGCTGTTATTTCCTTCGTGAAATAGCACCCGTCCAATCGTGTAGATATTACCGGATCTAGATCGTGCGGTGGTCCACGGATAAACCCCGGCGCAGGCGAAGAACCCACGCAAGCGAGCAACCGCAAAACAGGAGCTCGTGATTTGTTCGGCAAAAGGAGAAAGTTATAATCTTTTTAATTTCTTTGATTTTATTGTAACCGGATCTTATAAAAAGACCGGATCTTTATAACTCAAAAAACTGTTATTCAAGATAGCAATGGAATCAACAATGAAGAAAGACACGATTTTCACCGCGAACAGCTATAGGATCAGAGTGCTGATTTGTGAGAGACTAGAATTATCTTAGATTATCAGGATGTATTTTAGAACATACATGGGTTACCTCCTCTGAGAGAGATTGAGTTTTACATCGAGTTGCAGCCGGGCGTAGCACCAATATCCTGAGTACCCTATTGTATGGGACCTATTGAGATGAGGGAGCTACAAACTTAGCTAGACGAGTTGTTATCTTAGGGTTTTATTTGCCGAAGTCATTCTCCGTGGGGAGCGCTTGTCCTTTTTGTGAAAAAGAAGGGCAGTAGTATGCGCCTATGTATAAATTATCGTGAGTTGAACAAGGTTACTTTCCTGAACAAGTATCCACTACCGAGGATTAATGACCTGTTCGACCAGCTGCAGGCAGCACAGCACTTCTTTAAGATTGATCTTTATTCTGGCTATCATCAGTTGTGAGTTCGGGAGATGAATATTCCTAAGACCGTCTTTCTGACTTAATATGGGTCCTTTGAGTTTCTTGTCATGCTATTTAGGCTGACCAATGCACCCGAAGTATTCATGGATTTGATGAACCGGGTTTTTGTTCATACTTGGACCAATTCGTGATTGTTTTTGTCAATGATATCGTTATATATTCGATACCAGAGGTAGAGCACGAGCAACATCTTCATTTGGTATTGAAGACTTTGCGGGAGCATTATTTATACACTAAGTTCAGCAAATGCGAGTTTGGCTATTTGAGGTCAGATTTTTTGGCTACGTCATCAACAGAGAGGGCATTGCAGTTGATCCAGCTAAGGTTGAGGTCGTTTTAGATTGGGAGCTGTCGATTACTGTTTCAGAGGTTCGTAGTTTCATAGGTTTGGCCGGCTATTACAGAAAGTTCATTCAGGACTTCTCGAAGATTTCGACGCCACTTACACACCTTATGAAGAAGGGTGTACCATTTTTTTGGGGCACTGAGTGCCTGAAAGCCTTTGAGACTTTAAAGACGAAGTTGACTACAGCGCCAATTTTGACTATCCCGAGTAGTGATAAGTGATTGTCGTCTACACAGATGAATCATTAGCGGGTCTAGGAGGTGTTTTGATATAGGCCCAGATGGTAGTAGCTTATATCTCGCGACAGTTGAGAATGCATGAGTAGAATTATCCCACGTACGATTTAGAGCTAGCGGCAGTGGTCTTCACGCTGAAGACATAGAGACATTACCTATATGGATTGCAGTTCTAGCTACTCACAGATCATCAAAGTTTGAAGTACCTTTTCTCTCAAAAGGAACTTAACCAGAGACAATGGCAATGGGTAGAGTTCATTAAGGATTATGAGTTCGCGGTTCAGTACCATCTAGGAAAAGCGAACATTGTAGCGGACACGTTGAACAGGAAGCATCGGTACAGGATTTTAGCTTTGAGGTGCTCGTTATATCGAGATCTTCACACCTTTAGCCAGTTTGGCTTTAGATCGAAGAACGACCGGAGCAACGCATCTTTGGGAGCTTTGTCAGTACAGCCATCTTGGAGTGATAGAGTGGTTGATTAACATATTATATAACATTTTACACCCTCATTATCTAATTATTTCAATAAATAAATATGCTAATATTGGTATTTTAGCTTAGTTTGCACATAAATGAATAAAAAAAATTATTAAATGTAAAAACCCTTAAATTCTCTCTTCTTTATTTTTTAGCATTTTAGAAGCCAAAAGATCACAAGCCAAAGAAGCCTATGAAGCAAAAGCCCAAAGAGGAAAATGAAGAATTGAAGCAAAGAGGAAAATGAAGGCCATGAAGCAAAAGCCCAATGAGGAAAAAACCAATAAATGAAGCCAAAAGCCCATTTTATGTTATAGATTGTGGATAGGTATGTGTATGGGTTTTTTGATTATGGATAAGATATAGTATTGGTTTTGGATTGTGGTATGGGTGTAGTATTGGGTTGAAATATTGTATTTTAATTATGAGGGTTGGATAGTTTTGTGTACAAATACAGGAGAGTATGAGAGTTTGAGGGTGTGATAGTTTTGTATGAGGAGCTTACTCTTGATTGAGAAACTCTTAAACTTGTAATTTATTTTATATTTAATACAATCTTGTTCACCGGAATTTAAGTTCAAGGAGAGGAAAACCCACATGAATGTAAGTTTCTATTTTTATTTTCTTTATTTTTCACTTTCTATTGTATTTCCTTTCGTAGCTAAAATTTAATTATTATCTTGCATTTTAATTCATAGCTTAGATTTATTTCCTTGCAATTTTATTTTCTTTATTCCTTCTTTCTTTTCCTTTTCTTTGTTAGCATAGTTTTTTCCTTTCTTATAATTAATTCTTGCTTTTTATTTCCATATTATAGATTTTATTTTTATTTATTCTTCTTTTATTTTCTATAATTAATTTATTTTTATGTTTATAGTTAGGTTTTTATTTTTAAATGTGGAACTAAAACATTGTAGGAATTTATAAATTGCATGAAACTAAGTTAGATTTCTTTCTAATTTGTGGAATATTCTCTTGTGCAAATAATGATCATGTTAGGATAATTAATTAGAGATCTAGGAGAAGAACTTGATAACCTACCCTTTCATTAGATTGTTTGATGGGTTACACTTGTGAAATCTAGATTAAGTCTCAAATTGATTTTTTTTTTTTTTGCATGAATGAATTTAACTTGGGTGATAATTTGATAGGGTACCCTTTTATTGAGTTGTTTGATGCCCTACACTTAGTAAATCTAAAGGAGAATTCTAATAAAGATAAAAAGAGAATTTTTCATAATTACTAAGAGAAATAATTTAGTGGATTCAATTTTAGATTCTTAATATCTTTAAATTGATATCCTCATTTGTTTTCACTTTCTTGATTTTATTCTTTTCTTTTATTCTCTTGTTTTCATTTTCATTTTCATTTTCCTCCTTTCTTACATTTCGTGTTCAACGATTGTAATTTTATTTATTTATTCTTCTCCCCTCTTAATCAACATTTTATTTTGAATATAATACAACACACAATCAACCCTCCAAACAAACAAACGTCTTCTTTTCATTTACTTGTTTCTAACCACTCCTAATTGTCGCACACAATATAAGAACCGAATCTAATTATTTCTTGCAAACACCTTCCTCGTGGGATCGATAACATTTTATACTATAACTTGATTGGCTGTGCACTTGTAATAGTTGGCACATGTTTTTATTCCATTAAGTTTTTGGCGCCATTGCCGGGGAACTGTGTTTAAGTAGGATTTTAATTATTTTGGTTCTTTAACTTGTGTATTTTCTTATGAAGGAATCCCTTGGAGCTTAAAGATTACGGATTGGAAATCGAGGAATTGAAGATTTGCTTTTAGTAACTCTTCTTTCTAATATTTTCAATTTCACCCTTTTAGTTAGCTCTCCACAATTAGAGACAATTATGATCTAAACTTTTAAAAAAAAGTTTTTTTTTACCATAATAAAAAAAAGAAGAATTTTTTTTACCATCCTTTTCTAGTTGCTTTTAATTTATAGGGTTGCATTGCCTATAATAGTAGGAATTCTCCAAAGTGATTTGAGCATCTTGATTTGGCACACACTTGAAAATATTTGTAAGGGCAAAATCCCCTAATCAAGATAAGGTAAGGGATTTCATCACCCATTCCTTAGCCTAAAAATCATTATTTCTCACTGTACAAACCCAAGCCTTTTTAAAACTCATTAGACGTTGGCCTCTCAGGATTCGAGCTCATTAAGGAATAAGGAATCCCTAAGTGAACCTGTTCATGTTTTCTTGGATATGTTGGTGTCTAAGGCAAGGTTTAGGGGTTGCGTAAGGCGCTCCGCAAGGAACGAGGTACTTAATTGATCTTTGATCACCCTCTAGTACTGTCCTTACCTGGCTAACTAACCGAGTAAAACTTTGATATTTTCACTTAAGGAATTTTTGGTTAGGAGCCGGTCAAGCAGAGATAGGCTTAACTCTAGAGTTAGAGTGATTGAAAATTGGTTGTTTTTGATTTATTTTACTTAGATTTCTCCTTTTCTTCTCATAATAAAAAAAACAAAGAATAAACTAACTTTTGATTTTTCTTTTTAAAAAAAATTATAAAAAGAATTTGTTTGGTGTATGCAAACATGGATTAGGGATAATACAAATCGCTTAATTCGTTTTGAACCAATTGTAGAAATGGCTAATCCACTGGTTCTCCAAGGTATATGCTATCCCACTAGGAATGCAATCTCTTCGTGCATTAAGCTACCCGAGGTAAAAGGAACTAACTTTGAGCTTCGATCGCACTACATAAACATGCTTTCGAAATTTCTAGGAAATGAAACTGAAGATGCTTATATTTTTATCTCCGAATTTGAGGAAGTGTGTCTTATGTTTAAAATTCGAGAATTAACTGAAAATGCAGTCAAACTCAGATTTATTCTATTTTCTCTTAAGGACAAGGCAAAAAAAATGGTTGTATAGCTTGCCAACAAATTCCATCTCCACTTGGGATGAATTTGTCACTGTTTTTCTCAAGAAAATTTTCCCAATCCATAAAACGGTTAAGCTTAGAAATAACATTCAAAATTTTAAAATTGTCACGAGGAAGCTATTCTAGAAGTACTTTGATAGGTTTAAGGATCTTCTCATTTAATGTCCTCACTACGGTCTCGAGAAATGGCGATTATGCCAAGTCATCTATGAAGGATTGGACTATTCTTCAAAGACTTCTTTAGAATCCATGTGCCAAAGAGATTTTATGAAAAAGAATGTCGACGAAGCTTGGGAATTTCTAGAGAGTCTTTTAGAGAAAACCATACAGTGGGAACATTGTGATGATAGGGTTTCATCAGCTTCATGAAGTGGGAATACTGTGATGATAGGGTTTCATCAGTTTCCCAACCTAAGTCTAGTGGTCATTCCCTAGAGTCAAACATTGTTACTGAAGCAAAGATGGTAATAATTCTACGAAGGTTAGAAGCCTTAGAAGTTAAAGAACGAGCTCCAGCTCAAATCAATCACATTTCTGCCCTAGGTTGTCACAACTGTTATTCTCCCGCCCATGTTTCAGAGGAATACCCTCTCCTAGAAAATACCCAACCTTTAGAATAGATGAACATGGCATTCCAGCACCCTAGGAATGACCCATTCTCTCCAACCTACAATCCGGTTAGAGAAATCACCCAAATTTTGCATGGAATCAAGGAAACCCCACCGAAAATCAAAATTTCATTCCCACTTCTAACCAACAATTCCCTAGAGGAAACACAACCCCATTCAATGCACCAAACAACTTTCAATCTAATCTATCTTTTCCTCATCCTCACCAACCCATAAACCCTTTAGGTCCTGACCACGAAAAACGTCTTAGTGTCTTAGAAAAGGGTTTAGAGGTGATGATGAAAGCTTCTACACAAACCAACAACATGTTGATCAAGTCATCCACCACTCAGAATTCCTTCATGCAAACAACCGGCCAAGTGCTCAACACAAACACCCAAGCCATAGCCATGTTAGAAACCCAACTTGGGCAACTAGCCAATGTTGTGAGCGAAAGAGAAAAAGGAAAATTTCCAAGTCAACCTATTGTGAACCCTAAAGGCAATAGATCCAGTTTAAACCAACCAGCCCATGTGAATACAGTTCACACCTTATGATCAGGAAAGCAAAAAGATAACCAAGTTCGAATGCCACCAGATCAAACTCCTTCTCCCATCTAACACACTCCTTCTGATGAAGTGACTCCTTCCGATGACCAAAAAGCTGAACATGAAAGTGAGCCTGATTTAGATAGGTATATGCCTGTTGCCCCCTTTCTAGACAGACTCAAACCTAGGAAAAACTCTCCACAGGTTGAGAAAATCCTAGAAACTTTCAAACAAGTCAAGATCAACATCCCTCTCTTAGACGCAATTGAACAAATTCCCTTTTATGTAAAGTTCTTAAAAGACTTGTGCACTAAGAGAAGAACCACCAATGTTCCCAAGAAAGTATTTTTAGCTGCCAACCTCAGTGAAATATTTTCTAAGCCCATGCCTCTGAAATATAAGGACCCTGGTTGTCCCACAATTCCATGCATCATAGGAAATACTCACATGGATAAGACACTTCAAGACTTGGGAGCCAGCGTAAACCTCCTTCCTTATTTAGTCTATCAACAGCTAGATGTAGGAGAACTTAAACCCACACGATGCACCCTACAATTAGCTAATAGATCATTGAAGATTCCTAAGGGAGAGGTAGAGGTTCTTTTGATTAAAGTTAGAGAGTTTATTTTCCCTGTTGCTTTCATTGTCTTGGAAACGCAGCTCGTTTCCAATCTCAAAAGTGAAATCCCGGTCATTCTAGGAAGACCATTATTAGCCACCTCAAATGCTTTGATCAATTGTAGGACCGGTCAAATGAAACTATCTTTTAGGAAAATGATTGTTGAACTTAATATTTTTAACCTAGGGAAGCAGCCTAGTGATCCATCTGATCAACCCATGGAAGTGAACTTCATCCAAGGAATATCCAGTGAGCAACAAGAGGGAGAGTGTGAGTCAGATTCTTGTATTTCTGACTTAATTTTTTGAGGAGTCTTTTGATGATGAATTAGGGTTAGATCCGCTGGTCAATCATGTATCTACAATTGGCTGGTAATGAGAACCTTTAGAGACAGAACCCCGAGTCTAACTTCGCCCATCTGTTGATAAATCCCCTAAGTTAGAGCTCAAACCTTCACTTGAAAATCTAGAGTATGCCTACTTAGGGGAGAACAAAATGTTACCAGTCAAAAAGAAGCTCTCTTAGATGTTTTAAGAGAGAATAGGGAAGCCATTGGATGGACCATGGCTCATATCAAGGGGATTAGTCCAACTATTGTTCAACACCGAATCTATTTGATAGATAATACCAAACCTTCTAGAGATCCTCAACATAGGTTGAACCCGGTGATGAAGGAAGCTGTTAGGAAATACATTCTAAAATGTCTTGATCATGGGATCATTTATCCCATTTCTGATAGTTCATGGGTATGTCCGGTCCAAGTTGTCCCAAAAAAATATGGGATCACCGTTATCCAAAATAAGACTAATGAGCTGATTCTCACTCGCATCCAAACTGGATGGCAAGTTTGCATTAACTACAGAAAACTCAACTTAACCACTCGGAAAGATCACTTCCCTCTTCCCTTCATTGACCAAATGTAAGAGCGATTAGCAGTAGGACACGAGTTCTATTGTTTCCTAGATGGATATTCGGGTTACAATCAAATCCCTATCACTCCAGAAGATCACGAGAAAACCACATTCACTTGCCCATATGGAACTTTCGCATACCGACACATGCCTTTTGGGCTGTGTAACGCACCTGCCACATTCTAATGTTGCATGGTCAGTATTTTTTCCGACATGGTAGAGAGATTTCTCAAAATTTTCATGGACAACTTTTTCTTTTTTAGTGACACATTTTCTGAGTGTTTACATCATCTAAAACTGGTCCTAGCATAATGTAGGGAGAAAATTTCTACTCTCAATTAGGAGAAATATCATTTCATAGTCAAACAGGGCATTGTCTTAGGACATGTAGTTTCCAACAGAGGGATCGAAGTAGACAAGGCCAAGGTAGATCTCATTTCTAACCTTCTTCCTCCTAAAACTGTCAAAGATATTAGATCATTTCTTGGTCATGGTAGTTTTAATCGACATTTCATCAAGGATTTTAGCAAAATGGCTAGACCCTTGACCAATAATTTAGCCAAGGATACATCATTTATTTTCTCTCCCGAGTGCCTCAAAGCCTTTGAATATGTGAAAAAGGAGCTAACCACAACTCCTATCATTCATGCACCAGACTAGACCTTACCATTCGAATCGATGTGCGATGCATCCAATTCTGCAATTGGTGCTGTCTTAGGACAACGGATTGATGCTAAACCGCATGTGATCTACTACGCTAGTAAGACTCTGAATGATGCCTAGTAAAATTACTCTGTCATTGAGAAAGAGTTTTTAGCTGTAGTCTTTGCCTTAGAAAATTTAGGTCTTATCTCATCGGGTCTTTGACCAAAGTTTTCACAGATCATGTCGTACTTAAGTATCTTTTGACCAAAAAAGATGCAAAGGCATGGCTCATTAGATGGATTCTCCTACTTCAAGAGTTTTACATTCAGATCCTTGATAGAAGACGAGTAGAAAACCGTGTAGATGATCACCTCTCTAGACTTCCAAATGCACCAACATCAACCATCCCTATCAACGAACATTTCCCAAATGAACAACTCCTCCAAATCCAATATGTTCCATGGTTTGCTGATATTATGAATTACTTGGTCATGAAACAGATCTCTTCTCATTTGTCCAAACAGGATAGATCCCGTTTTCTTTCCTAGGTGAAATACTTTTACTAAGATGATTCATATCTATTCAAATACTATCCTTATCAGATCTTTAGGAGGTGTGTCCTCACTAAAGAAACTAGGAGTGTTCTATCCTTCTGTTATGAGCAAGCATGCAGGGCCACTTTGGCCTAGGAAAAACAGCTAAAAAATTATCCAGTCCGGATTATACTGGCCCACTCTTTTAAAAGATTCATTTGAGTTTTGCAAAACATGTAACCATTGTCAACTCTTAGGGAAAGTTACTAGAAGAAATATGATACCATTATAACCCATCTTAGCTGTTGAACTTTTCGATTTGTAGGTATAGATTTCATGCGACCATTTCCAAATTCCTTTGGAAATATCTACATTCTAGTAGTCGTCGAGTATATGTAAAAATGAGTTGAGGCAGTAGCTTGCAAGACTAACGACAACAAGGTTGTTGACAAGTTTTTGAAGGAGAATGTTTTTGCGCGGTTTGGAGTGCCTCGATCGATCATTAGTGACAGGTACACATTTTTGCAACCGTTCTTTTGAGGCTTTGATGAGGAAATATTCAATCACACACAAACTATCAACTCCTTATCACCCTAAACCAGTGGTCAAGTAGAGGTCACAAATAGGCAGATCAAATAAATCTTAGAAAAATAGTTAATCATAATAAAAAAATGTTGGTCTGTAAACTTATGTGATGCTCTGTGGGCATATCATACAGCATTCAAAGCAAATTTAGGGATGTCACCATACAGGCTCATGTTTGGAAAAGCTTGTTATCTACCAGTGGATTTGGAACACCGAGCATTGTAGGCTATCAAACAGTTGAATTTTGACTTAGACTCGGCAGGTAAAATCAGATTGCTCCAAATAAATGAGTTAGAAGAAATTTGAAATGATGCATATATAAACTCAAAAATTTACAAAGAGAAAATAAAGATTTTTCATGACAATTCAATTTTGTGGAAAAATTTCACTCCAGGACAAAAGGTTTTACTCTACAACTCAAAATTACATCTTTTTCCTAGAAAATTGAGATCAAGGTGGCCAGGTCCATTTAATGTCAAACAAGTTTTCTCACATGTGGCTGTCGAGATAGAAAATTCTAAAAATGGTCGTATTTTCAAAATTAATGATCAACACTTGAAACCATTTTTAGAATATTCTACGCTCGATGAAGAGGAGGTTTTCGTTCTCCATGAACCACATTATTTGTAAAAAAAATGTAAAAAAAACAAACAAAAAATTAAAAAAAATGTATATATAAAAAAGTTGGTTTTATTTTGTTTCCTTCATCCTCACCATAAAGGTAATTGCAGATTTTTATTATCATTGCTCTTGGTCGACCGAACAACTGTAAGTACTTTAACTCGTATCTCCTTTACTTTGTGCATCATGGAGTTTGTATTGAGGACAATGTAAAAAATTTAGGTGTGGGGTGGGCAGTAGTCACTTTTTCCTCTTTATTTTACCTTTTTGTATATTTTTCTTCTTTCAAAAAAAAAGTGTCACTTGCGAAATTAACAGAGTTAAGTAGTATTTGATCTATCTGATATAACTTTAAAAATTTTTAATTCCTGGTCAGTGAAATACTCAAGTTTACCTTTTATGTTAACTCTAAATAAATTTCTTAAGAAATAATTTTCAAAGTAATATACTTTACTTAAGCCTTAACTTGGACTTTTAATTAAAATAATAGAATTATTGCATTCTTAACTTGGAGTTGAAAATATTTTTTTTTCAAGTAGCCTTGATTAATATATTTTTCACATACACACATATATATAAAAAAACTAACTAACTTTGCAAAAGAAGAGTGCGGAAAATGGGCACCAAAAAGAAAAGAAGAAAAAGACTCTTGAATTCAAGGTGATTCTATCTTATAAAGTCTAAGTTGATCGAGTAATTAAGCCCAATGAGTATTTCCATACTTAATGATCTAAGCCACATTAGGTTGGGGTCTTATCCCAAAACTCGTTAAATGGTCACTTAGAAAGCCCGACAAAGTGGAAAATAACCAAGAAATAAAGAAAAGAAAAAAAATAAAATAAAAATACTAACTATGTTTTTATATATATGTGGTCTTGAAAAATAGTTTTTGATCAAGATACCTGAAAATGATTCAAAACAAAGAGTTAGCATGTTCTTTTCAAAACTTTTAATTTAAATTTCTAAGTTTGACTTGGTTTTGTATTGTTATAATGAAAATATTTTCTAGGAGATTTACTTTAGAGTTATATATAAAAATGTTTTATTGGGTACTAACTAGCTTCGATTAGACTTTTTAAATTTATCAAGTGAAATCAATTATTTACTGACTTCCTTAATTAGCAAGTTGACCGAATTTTGTGGGTATATTCACTGCAAAACCTCACGAGACTACAACTCATCATCTAGGGTAACCTAGAGGTTTAAAGGCTTGTTGTATGCACCAAATACAACCGCGGTTCCTACGAAAGTGAATTAGGATTTTTAATTTCTTTCTTTGCTAGAGGACTAGCAAAAGTTTTGGTGTGGGGGTATTTGATTAACATATTTTATAACATTTTATACCCTCATTATCTAATTATTTCAAGAAATAAATATGCTAATATTGGCATTTTAGCTTAGTTTGCATATAAATAAATAAAAACATAAATAGATATTATTAAATGTAAAAACCCTTAAATTCTCTCTTCTCTATTTTTCATCATTTTAGAAGCCCAAAGATCACAAGCCAAAGAAGCCCATGAATCAAAAGCCCAAAGAGGGAAATGAAGAATTCAAGCAAAGAGGAAAATGAAGCCTATAAAGCAAAAGCTCAAAGAGTGTAAGGACCATGAATTTTTGATATTGATTTAAATAATTTTCTGATGTTTTAATTATTAAATTATTATTTTAAAAAGAGTATTTATATTTTTTTTTGATTTTTTAGAATATACTATGATTTAAAAATCTAGTTTTATATTTATTTTAATGATTTTGTTAATTATAAATTTAATAGTTACGGTGTATACTTTTAAGTTATTATTTGGTCATTATGACAATAATCTTGTTTTTATTAATGTAAACCTGACCTTAGTACATTAGTATATTTGTATATATGTGTGAGTGTGTATATGTATATAAATATTTGGTTGTTATTATTTTGTTAAATATTATTATATGTTTAATTATTACCACCATATTTATTTTTATATATGGTAATATACCTCCATAACCATATTCCCTCATTATTTCTTTCCTTTTCCTCACGTTCTCTCTCTCTTCATAATCATGTTTGATTCCATTCCCATAATTCTTTCCCATAACCGACCCCAATTATCCCTCAATCACTCCCCTTAATTTCCTCCTCAAATCCCGCTACCCACTCCCTCTGTCCCCCCCCAATCAATCTCTCTACTCCCTTATTTTATTCCTCACCCCCATCACCTCTTTCTCTCTCTATCTCACAGCAACGTCCACTCACAATCTCTCTCTTCATCTCTCTCTTTATCTAACTCCCTCTTATCCAAGAAAATGCTCACGTACAGATCCACCATCTCCCCTGTTCTTCTTCTCTCGAGCACGAAACCACCGCTCACATCTCCTCAGTCGAACGACCGCCCGCTGACGAAGCCGAGTCGAGTTCGTCGTCCCTTCCGAACCACCCCCTCCCTTGACCGCATATTCGCGCCTCCGACCACCGCACCCCGCCTTCTCCGGCGAGCCACAACGCCGTCAACAACCGCCTCCCCTCCTTCTCCCTCCCCGCTCACGCTGCAGCCGCCACCAGATCTACCGCCGTGAGCCCTTCATCGTCCTCCTCGCCATCAACTCCGATCCTCAACCCGACCGACCGGCGTTCCTCCACCCCGACCACCGCACTCCGCCGCCTGAGACCACGCCGCAACCGCCGCGCTGTCCGCAGCCACCTCCAGCCGTTCCCCTCTCCTTTTCTCCCTCCTACTGCACCGCCCGCACCACCAACCTCCTGCTGCGCCGCCGTCCACCATCACCCCCAGCCTCCTCGACAACCTCCTGCCCACCTCCTTGCCCGCAGCCCCACGTCGAGCCCACGCCGCTGTTCCTTCGCCGCTCCTTCCTCAACCACCCCACTGCATTCGTCGAGGTTCCCGCACCGTCGAATCCGTCGCCGATGTCGCCGTCCAGCTCCACAAGGCAGCCTTCGATCCGCTGTGCGCGTCGCCGAACAACGAATAGCAAGCGATGGCATCGCCGCCTCATCCGCAAGTCCCTCAGCCTCGTAGGCAAGATCCCGTATCACCTCATTACCATTACAATTTCTATATATGTTATTTATTATATATGTTGTTTAGATTATGAGATTATGCGTGGGATGGTGATGAATGTTGTTAAGTATTATTGTGGTAGATTACTTGTGAAATGATGAATATAAAATGACAAGCTTGCATTTTTGAAAGCTAGATAAATTTTAAGAGTTGTTATCGAAAAAGAAAATTAGAATAATTAAAAAGAAAAGATAAAATAGTTACTGTTCATATGGAATAATATATAATAATAATAATATATTTAAAAGGTTATTTTTGAATAATTTA
>BQKN01014626.1:0-13583 GCA_022839385.1 Asparagus kiusianus | reverse complement strand
CATACTAAATATCCATATATCATAATTAATCTCATATTAATATATCAATCAAAAATTATCGGGGTTTTACATTCACCCCCTCCCCCATTAAGAGAATTTCGTCCTTGAAATTCCACAGTCACATCACAAAGCTTAATAACTGGGAAAACTCATTAAGAAGGTGTATTACATACATAGAAAACCTTCTGCACCCATCTCATAGAATTAGCACAATGATATTTAAAGTTAACAACTTAGAATGCAAACATTCTCACCTAAAACCCTAACTAAACGAAATTGGTACATCGAGCGAAATAATCCAAACAAGGAAACCCTTATGTATATATCATATGTTTTAAATGATTAAGGACCAGGTGGTAATATCCCCATTCTAGTGTTAAAGGTAAATATAAATGTGTCTAAACAACATAGATAATGACAATTATCAAAGCATCCACATCATACCTATCCAAACAGGTGCGGGTAGTCGCGACGAACATCCTCCTCGCACTCCCAAGAAATTTCTTCGGCTCCTTGTCGATTCCACTAAATTTTCACTAATGGAATGACTTTATTTCTAAGCTTTTTATTCTCTCTAGCAAGTATGCACACCAGAATCTCTACGGTAGTCAAGTCATCCTGAATCTCAATCTCTGGTGAGTCAATCACTCTCTGCTGCTCATCATCTCGCAGATGCTTCTTAAGCATCGAAATATGAAAAACATCGTGTACACTCGACATTGATGCTGGCAGGTCTAACCTGTAAGAAACAGCTCCAATGCGCTCGATGATCCGAAAAGGACCAACATATCTCGGGGCAAGCTTCCCCCGTCTACCGAAACGCTTAACGCCCTTCATCGGTGATACTTTCAATATAACTAAGTCTCCGACCTGAAACTCTAAGGGCCATCTCCGCTGATCTGTATAGCTCTTTTGCCAACTCTGGGCTGTAAGAATACGCTCTTGAATCAATGCTACCTTTTTCGTGGTCTGTCTAACTAACTTCGGACTAATCAATAGACTATCCTCTGGCTCTGCCCAACATATGGGTGATCTGCAAGGTCTCCCGTACAAAGCTTTATACAGTGCCATCCTGATGGTAGCTTGATAACTGTTATTATATGCAAATTCAATCAGTGGGATGTGATCCTCCCAACTACCCTAAAAATCCATAATGCACGCTCTCAGCATGTCATCTAAGATCTGATTCACCCTCTCGGTCTGACCATCTGTCTGGGGGTGAAAAACACTGCTAAATGACAACTGGCTGTCAAAAGCATCCTGAAAACTCCTCCAAAAATGAGATGTGAAGACTGTGCCCTGATCTGATACAACCGTCTCTAGGACTCCATGCAATCTAACAATCTCCCGAATAAAGATCCTCGCATACATATCTACCGTATAAGTCGTCGTTACTGGTAAGAAATATGTAGACTTAGTCAATCTGTCCATTATAACCCAAATAGAATCATTTCCTTTCTTTGACTTAGGCAACCCCATAATGAAATCCATGAAAATATCTGCCCACTTCCACTTGGGAATGGGTAAAGGCTGTAGGGTTCTTGTAGGTCTCAAATGTTCTATCTTAATCTGCTGACATGTAAAACACTTAGCCACATACTCTGAAATCTCTCTGCGCATACCTCTCCACCAAAAATACCTCTTCAGATCCTTGTACATTTTTGTCGTGCCTAGATGCACTGTATATCTGCTATGATGCGCCTCATTAAAAAGTTCCTTCTTTAGTTGTAAATTGTCTGGCATAACAATTATGCCCTTCATCCGAAGGCCTCCATCTATCCTTATAGTCCAATCATCCTTGGACACTTTAGAAATCTCCCCCTTACAGGTTTGAATCCAAGAATCCTCTATCTGAGCTTCGACCACTCTATCTCTCCAAGATGGTTGTACAGGTAAAGCTCCTAAAAACACACGGCTCCCGCCAATCTCTGGCCTGAAACCAAAGTGACTGAGGATATTAAGATCCTGATGAAGTAAACACCTCAAAGCTGCTAGCCCACGACGACGCTTCCTGCTTAATGCATCTGCTACCACATTTGCCTTTTCCGGATGGTACTGAATAGCAAATTCATAATCCTTAATAAATTCTATCCATCGACGCTGTCTCTGATTAAGTTCTTTCTAGGAAAAGAGGTATTTTAAACTCTGGTGATCTGTGAATAGCTCAAACCGTACTCCGTACAAGTAATGTCTCCATGCCTTCAGTGCAAATACCACTCCAAGTCGTGTGTGGGGTAGTTCTGCTCATGAGTCCTCAACTGCCTCGAAACATAAGCTACCACTCTCTGGGTCTGAATCAATACACCTCCAAGACCCAATAAGGATGCATCCGTGTAGACAACAAAAGTCTTATCACTGCTAGGAATAACCAAAACTGGTGGTGAAGTCAATTTAGTCTTCAAAGTCTCAAATACCTTCTGGCACTCTATGCTCCAAATAAACTGTACACCCTTCTTAGTAAGGTGTGTAAGCGGTGTAGCAATCCTCAAGAAGTCCTGAATGAATTTTCTGTAATAGCCTGCCATGCCTAAGAAGCTACGAATCTCGGTAACTGTCTTCGGTGGCTCCCAATCAAGTACGGCTTCTCCCTTAGTCGGATCTATTACAATGCCCTTCCGGCTGATAACGTGGCCCAAAAATCTGACATCTGATAACCAAAATTCACACTTGCTAAATATAGCATACAACTGGTGCTCTCTCAATGTTTGTAATGCTAACCACAAATGCTGCTCGTGCTCAGCCTCCAACCTCGAATAGCTAAATTTAGCATGCAACTGGTGCTCTCTCAATGTTTGCAATGCTATCCTCAAATGCTACTCGTACTCAGCCTCCGACCTCGAATAGATAAAAATATCATTGATGAAAACTATCACGAATTGGTCCAAATAAGGACGAAAAACCCGATTAATCAAATCCATGAATACTGTGGGTGCATTGGTCAGCCCAAATGGCATGACAAGAAACTCCAAAGACCCATATCGAGTCAAGAAAGCGGTCTTAGGAATATCCATCTTCCGAACTCGTAACTGATGATAACCAGAACAAAGATATATCTTCAAGAAGTGCTACGCTCCCCGCAGCTAGTCGAACATGTGATAAATCCTCGATAGTGGATCCGTGATCCGGGAAGTGACCTTGTTCAACTCATGATAATCTATACATAATTACATGCTACCGTCTTTCTTCTCCACGAAAGGGACCGGTGCTCCCATGAAAATAAATGACTCCGATAAATAAAATCCTGAGTTAACAACTCTTCTAGCTGAGTCTGTAGCTCCCTCATTTCAGCGGGTGCCATATGATATGATAGGGTACTCGGAATATCGGTACGGTGCCTGCTGTAACTCGGTGTAGGGAAACAACCTCTCTCACTAGAGAAAACGTAGGTCTGTCCTGAACGACATCCTGATACTCTGAGACGACTCCGGTCTCACTCAAAACTATAACCCGATCCCGTATCATCACCTCCTCGACGCATGCTAGAAATGACTCCGCATTCTGGTTACCCTATGAGGTTGCTACTATCTATATAATCCTAATGAATGCTCACAAGCGTACTGTTTTAACAAAATAGTCGTTACTAATATTGTAGGATGATAACCATTTCATACTAAGAATGATGTCAAAATTCGACATCCACAAAACGACCAGGTCAAAGATGAACTCAAACTCATCTATACTGATGACACACCTCCTACATATACTCTAACTGTGACGCCCCAAGGTTCACACAAGGCTACAGTTCTAGATGAAACATGGATTATCAAACCTGCCAAGTACCAACCGCCATGCTACGATATATTTCACCATCACAATCACTATCTCTCTAGTGAAAATAATAATAGGTGAAGGTACAGATAGGCAAAATAGAAATAGGCAACATTTTGGATATACACAGAAGAAGCATAAGAAATATCAAGAATGAGTCCAACTAAAATAGAATATCTCTGAGTGTAAACTGGATCTCAAAAACAAAGAGTCAAATAAACAAAGTCTCACAAGAGCTCTCAACTCTAACTGCTTATCGAAGAAGTAAACAAAACTTTCCTAAATAAGTGATATTCACTGCTCCTGCGAAAATCCGAAGCCGTTGTTATCCTTTGTTACCATTCTCTTTTGATGATGAAATTATTGGTATTGCCTCTTCAGTAAGCATGATTGGTACAATTGGTGGTGCAACTCCAGAAAATGATACTGCTGACGAAAAAGGATGTGCCTCTAGCTCCTCGAGTATTACAAAATCTTACTACAAATGGTTCTATAAGGTCGATCAGATACCGTGGAGCCTACTGCGGCTCGAGCTCTGCTTTCCTAGCTCTTTGGGTATGAGTTTTATCTCAACCGCATCCTCGTCCCAATATTTATAATATCAAGAGGAGAGCTTAATGGACACAGTAAATGATATCGCAAATATATATGCATATATATATAATGTATCACAATAAGAATTCATAGCATATAGTATTCACACAAGTACTTTAAATCAATATAAAATAATTGTCATAAAAAAATTTTAAAATTTTAAGATATGCGCACATATCGTCCTCACTCATTCTAGAAATTCCTAGTGGACTCTATACATGAATCCTAGGAACTCTATCCTAGCTCCACAATTTGACACAAGAATGATCCTAAGAATATTATAACTAGAGCTTTGATATCAACTGTGACACCCCAGGGTTCACACAAGGCTGCAGTCCCAGATGAAACCCGGATTGTCAAACCTGCCAAGCACCAACCACCATGCTACGACATGTTTCACCATCACAATCACTATCTCTCTAGTGGAAACAATAAATAGGTGAAGGTACAGACATGCAAAATAGAAATAGGCAACATTGGATATACACAAAAGAAGCATAAGAAATATCAAGAATGAGCCCAACTGAAATAGAATAGAAATATCTCTGAGTGTAAACTGGATCTCAAAAACAACGAGTCAAATAAACAAAGTCTCACAAGAGCTCTCAACTCTAAAATAAAGTACCAGTCTAGTTTCTGAAAATAAGCAACTATATGTGAAGTTCTGCAATAACTACAAAGTATAATAAATAGCTAAATGGACAACTAAGGAGTCCCATCAACCTGCGACTCTCCGTGCGTCAGACTCGCTACCTGAAAGAGGGGAAACGACGAGCGTCAAAGCGCTAGCGAGATTATCACTACCTCTCCCAAGGGGAAGGGGTAGGAGTATATAAGAAAATAGAGTCAGTACTTACATATATCAAATCATTCATATAGCTCTCTATGAAAAACAAATAGTCAAGGAAAAATACTCAAATCTCTAGCATAAAGAATAAATACATCATCTCGAATTACATCCGAGTAGCCTACTCTAATATATGAGGATGTCAACCAAACCAAAATGAATATAACTACCGTCCATAACGGGTGTGCCAAAATCTCAAAAGAAATACCCTACTCGCGGGTAATCTATCATGAAAGTAAAACTTACAACAGATCAAATATCTATGTATGCATCATCTTGTGCTATAGCGATACTCTTGTAATATTCTTACTCAATCGCTCTGCGGCAATAGGATTTACTATCTCCCTATTCTGGATAGATGTAATAACGATACTATTATAATACTTTTACTCAATCGTTCTGCGGTAATAGGTTTTATCTTCCTATTTTCGGATACGTGAAAGATCAAATACTAGTCATGTGTATTTATAAATTTTAACTTGTGACAAAAGTGTGTTAATTTAACACAAACTAAGCATAAGCGCATATATCTCGGTGTGCGTATCCATATCTGAAGTTCACCATCATCCCAGGTGTTTAACAAGTTTTAACTTTTTAGTTAATCATCACAAGGTCAAGATAAACGCTCGACAAACAGAAATCAACCCAAAACCATGCACAGTCCAACATCGGACTGGCGGTCGACCGTGATGATCAAACGCGACGGGCTCCAGAGACTACCCAGGTCTCTGTCCTGCACGCGGTCGACCGTGGCGGTCGATCGTGAACCCAAAATCCAGTTTTTCCAGTATTTTTTTGTGTGTGTCGTGTTCACGTCATGTTTTTGTGATTTAAACATGGTAAAAACTTTATGAATCTTGCATACAAACATGTTACAACATATAGAAATATCTAGAAACAAAATCAACATATGTAACCATGATTTTGTGCATTATATTTATATTCAAAACCCTAAAACATTCATAAAAGCTCGAAACGACGAATCAAACTTCTTTTTTTAGATTAACCATATTTTAAAATCATCTTCAGATCTTAAATACATCTGTAAAATTCGTTCTCAACCTTTTTAGCATGAAAAGACCTAATCTTTATATATATAATATAAACGAGTTGTCTTTTATTCATAATCTAGTCATTTAGGCTCTACAAAACATGTTTAAATATCTTTAAAAGCATTTTGAAAACTGGGAGGGGGGTTAGCAGAGATGATACTCTCCTGAGATTGTCGAAAAACATTTTAGAAGCAAGGTTGAAAGAAATCTCCACTCTAAAATCCAAAAACCAAGAAAATCCTGTTCGAAAGCCTCCCATCTTCTCCAAGAAGTCAAACTAAGGTTTGGGGGTTTTGGTGGCTGTTAGGGTTCTTAGGAAAACAAAGAAAAACATGAAAGACTCATATATATATCAGAGAAAATGAATATGGGTTTAGAAATCCGAAATCAACTCAAAACAGGATTCAAAATACTCTGCAGGTTTTGCGGTCGACCGCGGCGGTCGACCGGATGCGGTCGACCGTGGTGGTCGATCGGACTGGGTATTTCTAGTTTTTCAAAGGTTTGGCCATTGTGCATGTTTTGAGTCTTTTCTATCTCATGTATGAACTCGTTCATACTCAAAACACATGGTATTATACTCATATACCATTTAATGATATTTATCATACTAAATATCCATATATCATAATTAATCTCATATTAATATATCATTCAAAAATTATCATGGTTTTATAGGTGGTCAGGCCGTACCCTATCGAGTGGGACACGGTCTCCTACCGGGCAAAATTCAAACCCATCAGTTTGGTACAATTTGATGGTAAGGGCTCCTCTTCACAGCACATCTACTACTTTATAGCTCAGACCGGATTCCTCACTCGGAATGACGCCATCCTCACCCGGCTGTTCATCGGCACCCTCAAAGGGGTAGCCTTCGAATGGTTCCACAAGTTAGAACCAGGCTCTATTAAGTCATGGGCCGACGAGAAAGACTTTTCCTAGCCCGCTTCTTCGATGATGATACCGAGGTGTCAATGGACACCGTCCTAGCCGAGAAGCAAAAGAAGTTGGAGTCGGTCAATGACTTCATGAAGAGGTTCAGGAATCGATCAGTTCATTGCTGAGACCAAGTATCTGAAGCCACGCTGATTGAGATGTGCCGCAATAACCTTTCAATCCATATTCTGTCCAAGGTTGGTGCGGTAGAAACTCGAACCTGTAAAGAACTTCTTCGCCAGGGCGAGCATGTCGAGAATATGATCAAGAGGCCTAGGCCGAAGAGCTTCACCCTAAAAAGGAAGCTGTAGAACCGAGCGCGCTGAAGAATCCCCCTTGAGCGAGAGGAAAGGAGATCATGGCCGTTGACTCTGCTCCGGCGCCCAAACCAGCCCAAAGGCCAAAACCTAGACCGTTTGAACAACCTCCCTCGAGGCAATATGACTTCAGGGAAGACCAAGTGGTGGTAACCCTCGATACGCTCCTCAAGAGCAACAAGATTAAGCTACGGGAAGTAATCAAGCATGAAGAGGCAAACAAAACCAATGAACCGAGCTACTACGCGTACCACAGGTTCCTCGACCACCATACCTCCAAATGCTATATCCTCAAGGATAAGCTTAAAGCCCTATACGATGTAGGAGTTCTAAAAAAGGAAAAGGTACAGAAGCAGGTGAGCACAAATATGACCACTCTGAGTTTTGGAAAAGATCTCCCAGAGGTTCAAGCGCCGGCGGGGCTAGTTCCTATCCCTAAGGCAATGCTAAAGATCACTAATGATAATCCTCACAATCAACAAAGAAAAGGTTTAGTATCCCAAACCTTATCGTCAGGGCAAGTGATGTGGGTCCATCCGGACCTCCTCAGTGATGAGCAATGGACTTCAAAGCCTTCTAGGAGGACCAAGGGTAAACATGATAATGTCGTATCCGCTATCCCAGATGAAGGCGAAACGGCAGTAGCCGCCCTCACAGACTCCGACGAGGACGCTGCCGCCCTAGCCACCAGGGCAGGGAGAGAATTCGCTAAGAATTACCCTACCAGGACGAAGGAGATGGGGGGACCCTCCAGGCGGCTACCTGCAGAGACCCCGCCAAATCCCGATGGGCCTAGCTCAAGTAATCAGCCTTTCAGGTTCAATGTACTCGCACAATTGAAGAACATTCCAGCTAGAATCACCATGTACGAACTCCTATGTCTGTCTAGACCTACTCGGGAAGCTCTACAAGAGGCATTGGCCGACTTAGAGGTTTTCGCCACGCACTTATCATCTACAAGGGAAGAAGACGCGGGAAAGAGGTGTTTAAAATGTTGTCAAGCCTCCGAACAACGAGTCCCTTGCATCGCATTCACCCCTAAGGACATGCTAATCAAAATCACTTCTCACGATCAGCCCTTGTACTTCACGGGGTACATTGGTTCCTCCAGAGTGAATTGAATCCAAGTTGACCCGGGATCCGCGCTGAGCATTGTCCCCTTGAAACTTATGCAATACCTGGGGGTTCCCTAGAAGCGTCTTTCTGTGACAACCTCAACTATCTTCGGGTTTAACGCCACTCACCGACTCCGACGAGGACGCTGTCGCCCTAGCCACCAGGGCAGGGAGACAATTCACCAAGAATTACCCTACCAGGGCGGAGGAGCCGACGGGACCCTCCAGGTGGCTACCTGTAGAGACCCCGCCAAATCCTGACGGGCCTAGCTTGAGTAATCAGCCTTTCAGGTTTAATGTACTCGCACAGTTGAAGAACATTCCAGCCAGAATCACCATGTACGAACTCCTGCATCTGTCTAGACCTACTCGGGAAGCTCTACAAGAGGCATTGGCCGACTTAGAGGTTTTCGCCACGCACTTATCGTCTACAAGGGAAGAAGACGCGGGAAAGAAGTGTTTACAATGCTGTCAAGCCTCCGAACAACGAGTCCCTTGCATCAAATTCACTCCTAAGGACATGCTAATCAAAAGCACTTCTCACGATCAGCCCTTGTACTTCACGAGGTACATCGGTTCGTCCATAGTGAATTGAATCCAAGTTGACCTAGGATCCACGCTAAGCATTGTCCCCTTGAAACCTATGCAATACCTGGGGGTCCCCCAGAAGCGTCTTTCTGTGACAACCTCAACCATCTTCGGGTTTAACGCCACTGGGACAAGGCCGCTTGGCAAGATCCGCCTAAAGTGCCGTATAGGCGACATGAAGACGGAGGTCACCTACTACATCATCGACGTTGAGCCTTCTTACAACATGCTGCTGGGACGATCATGGATCAACAATAACCACATTGTCCTATCCACATTGCACTAATGCCTAAAATACATGAATGACTACGGTTGGTGAAGATAGAGTTGCCGACAAACAACCCTTCAAAGGAGTCGAGAATTACTTCATGGATTCCCTGCTTTACTAAGATTCCGACAAACCACCAATCGAGGAACTCGGGAGTGGTAATGAAGCAGATAGTGAACCCGAATACGGCGATAGCCTTATCCTGAACTATTTCGAATCGATTGTAATCGGCTACGAAAGCCATAATGTAACCGACGCTGTCCAGGCGGATGAGATTATCTTGAATGAGAAGTTCAACTTTGCTTACTTGTCATCTTGCCCGACATCCGAGGATGACCTGCCTAACGACCCAATGTCGAGGCTCTACAGTGACCCTTCTCTACACTTTCCCGTATACTCGTTGTATGTCACAAAGAGACAAACGATTAACTCTTCGTAAGCTATATTCATCGTACCCGCCCAAGGTGGTTATCAAAAGGATATTATCTTCGGGAGAATCGATCACCCCTTATGCACGTTGTGGGACGAGTCCTAAGAGGAAGAGTCTGTTCCCCAGTTTTCGTAATACAGTCAAATAGTGAAATGCATGATGAAGGACATGGGTTACGACTTCACTCGCCAAGAAGGCCTGAACTACGACAGAGGGCGGAAGATGGTCATCCGCCCCACCTACGTACCTAAAGGCAAACCCTCAAACTACTTCACCAAGACTCGAAGAGGTTTAGGTTACACTTCTTCCTCATCGGAGTTGTTTTGCAATTTCGAAGAGGACTCTGATGATGCTTGCTCAGAGGATCGATCATCGACATCCTCAGCATGGGACTCAGACATCAGCGTAGGAGACTTGTTTAACAACCTCACAATCAACATGGCTGTGACTGATCGTATTGAAATGGCAAAGGATGGGCAAGTCCCGTTTTATGATGAGACATGGGACCGCCACATCAATGCTAAGTGGAGTAGTCACTTCGAGCAGCGTGAACCGCCCACCAAGGACGAAATCCTCTAAGTAAACATGGGCGATGAGACCAACCCCAAGCCTATATTTGTCAGCGGTAGTCTACCTCTCTAAGAGAAGGAAGACCTCATAGCCCTCATACGGGAATATATTGATGTCTTCGTATGGAATTATGAGGATATGCCCGGCCTAGATCCGCAGATCACCATGCATCGCCTCAACATCGGCTCGGATGCCAAACCTACCAAACAACAACAGAGGCGGTTTTATCCGCAAATCATGGAGGCAATCGAGGCTGAAGTAAAGAAGCTGATCGAATCCGGCTTCATCAGAGAGGAACAATACCCTGACTGGGTAGCCAACATTGTTTCAGTCCTGAAGAAGAATGGTAAGATCCGCATCTGCATTGACTTCAGAAACCTCAATGCTGCTTGCTCAAAGGGCGAGTTTCTTATCTTTATCACGGACGTCATCATCGATAATATGTTCGGATAAGGTACGAGCTATCCAAGAGTTTCAGCTGCCCCGGAATCTCAAGGAATTAAGGGGTCTCCAGGAACGATTGGCTTACATCCGGAGGTTCATTTCAAATTTTTCGCTCAAATGTCAACCCTTCTCCAAACTAATGAAGAAAGGTATCTTCTTCGTATGGGACGAGCCCTGCCAATGGGTCTTTGAAGAGATCAAAACTTACCTCTCGAACCCACCCGTCCTAGTAGCTCCGATCTCAGGAAAGCCATTCCTCATCTACATACGAGCCATGAAGCACTCTCTGGGCACTCTCTTGGCACAAAATGATGATGTCGGCCATGAACAGGGTATCCACTACCTGAGTAGAACTCTACAGGGCGCCGAGCGGCGATACCCTATGGTCGAAAAGGAGTGTTTGGCCTTGGTATTTGCCATCCAAAAGATGCGACATTACCTAGTTAGCCAAACCATCCATGTTATTTCCCGGATGAACCCCATCCGAGTCTTCATGACACAGCCCACAGCATTAAACTGGCGCTTGGCCAAATGGACGCTTCTACTATCTTAGTACGACATTCACTTCATGTCGTAGAAATCAGTCAAAGGTGTAGGCCATCTACGATCTCATGGCCAGTCATTTGCTAGGGGTAAAAACTGACATGTTCGAAGATTTGTCGGATGAACCCCCCCGAAGTCAACGCGACCTCCCCAGCGGAAGTTTGGCAGATGTTCTTCGACGGTGCGTCTCACGTCAGCACGAGCGGAGCTATTGTTGCAGGAGTAGGGGTGGTCCTCACTTCCCCCACATAACCACGTATTACCCTGAGCCTTTTCTTTAACAGAGCTATATACCAACAATGTGGCCGAGTATAATGCGCTACTCATTGGACTTGAGCTGGCAAGAGAGTTAGAGATAAAGTATCTCGAGGCCTACGACGACTCTCAGCTTATCGTTAGATTGCTGATAGGGGAATACGAGGTTAGAAATGACGATCTAATCCCTCTTCATAAAGCAGCTACCAAACTAGTTGAGTCATTCAAAAACTTTTGCATTGAGCATGTGCTTCGTTCCAAGAACACGCGCGCGGACGCCCTCGCGTCCTTAGCGGCTAACTTGGCTCAGCCGCTAGAGATGACTCAATGTGTCACTGTAGCGAGCCGACGACTCATTCGACCAGAGGATGTTTTAGAAGTAAACGCTACTCACCAGGCTCCGGATTAACTTGACCTGAAAGACTGGCGTCTCCCGATCATCGACTACATTCTATACGGTATGTTACCTGAAGACACTGGGGAGTGAGAGTCTGTCCGCCGACGCGCCTCAAGCTTCTACTATAACTCGACCACAAAGACGTTGTATCGTAGGTCATATGATGGCTTGTTACTTTGATGTCTTTCAAAGACGGAAGCGCAAGAAGCTCTATGTGAAGCCTATGATGGCACCTGCGAAGCTCACCAGCCCGGATCCAAGCTGTGGGATCGTCTATGGAGGATAGATTACTTTTAGCCCGGTATGGTGACGTAATTGCTTATGCCAAACGATGCCATACATGTTAAGTCCACGCTAATTACATGCACCGACCTCCTAAAGACCTACATACAATAGCAGCTTCATGGCCATTCGAAGTATAAGGAATGGATATAGTCGGGCCGATATCCCCGCCGTCAGCAAGGGGTCACCGGTTCATCCTGGCAATCACTGACTACTTCTCCAAATTGGCCGAAGCCGTCCCCTTAAGAGAAGTCAAAACCCATGATGTGATCAAGTTCATCAAACATCACGTCATATACCGATACGGCGTACCTTGACGTGTCATTCATGACAACGGCACTGTAAAACCTTGTATTTTTGTTAGGAGTATATATGAATTATTAATGATAAATTATTCTGTTATGATTAATGACTTGAGGTCATAGAGACACTTGATGACAAGTTATCAGATATGTATGAGTGTATTTTTATAAAGTTTTGTGCAATGGTTTTGGCAAATTAGCAAAAACATGCACGGATTTTGACTTATGAGTCGACCAATAAGTCGACTGATGAGTCGACTAACGGGCTGATTTCGGGTTTTATTTTTAGTTACGGGTTTGGTTGAGTTTTGTTCGGGTTTTAACCGTATTATATAATTCCTTTTACTCGAAACCAACCCTTTTCTATCAGTTTTCAGAACCCTAGCCCCCTCTCCCTCTCTCTAACCCTAGATCCAGTTTTCGGCGGTAAATTTGAGGGATTTCGGGGAGTTTTTCAACAGTTTTGGGCATTTTAGCGAAGGGGAATTTGTTCTCTCTCGTTTTTGGAGATCCAACAGCATATCAGAGGCGAGTTACATCTCGCCCAGCCCTATACCCATTGTTTGTATAGTTTTATTTGGTTTTATTTTGGATTTATTGAGCCTAAATTATTATTTTGCGTATAAAAGTATATCTCTATAGGGTATGATGTGAGAAGTCAAATGTTTTGGTTAATAAAAGCTCACCAATGTTTTGTAATATAGATCCAGATCTAGAATTTGTTTAAACATGAGTTTTAATGTGATTTACTGTTTTTAATATGTTTTAAACATGTATAAATATGTTTAGGGTTTTAATGTAAGTGATTACATGCATAACTCTCGTTTTAGTTTGTTACATATGTGTAATAATCATATTTATGTTGCTGGAAATGA
>BQKN01014625.1:0-16417 GCA_022839385.1 Asparagus kiusianus | reverse complement strand
ACACCGAGCTATGTTCGGGGACCTATCGGCAATTTTCGACGCCTACAATTAGCGTTTAGATGTTTGCAAAGAGGAAAAGATTAATAAATTTTGAGGAATATGATATTTGTGCTAGACATATCTTACATGGTATCTGGCGAACTGGAGTCTGTGGTAATCCCCCAATCCTGCTTGAGCTTTATCAGCTAGAAATCACACCAAATTAGAGTTGACAACTAGGTTCATATCCGGTCTAAAAGTTATTCATGTCGTCTATGGCTATCTATGGAACCTTCTCAACTAGAAGTCTACCTCCAAGTCTGAGCCCATGTCAGTGGATAGAGGTGATGATGTACTGTAATTATGAGACTACTAGCAGCAGCACAAACTAATTCCATTAGAAGACAGTGTCACTGTCCAATCAAGAACCATGAAACTACTGAGTGTAATTGAAGTGAGAAGGTCTCTTAATATTTAATTTTAACTTATCCACCTCGATATCCATCTAATACCATAATTATGAGAATAGTGAATTAGGTAGAAAAAGCGCATGAATGTTAAGAAAGAAGATAAAACTTAATGCCCTATAAATTGTGAAAAAGAAAGATTCCACTAGGAGACAATATATACCTAAAACATCATTTAGAATATCATCAAGTTCAGCTTACAACAATGTTTGATGTTACTCATTATAAATGTTGCTGCTGACAACCTACAACACAGTACCAAAGCATACAGATTACCATGAAAACAGTTCACGGGAATGACCAAGAATTTCAATCATTTTTTCTACAAAGAGTCACTAATTTATGACAAATCATAGTCATTTGATCTACTAGAGTCACCTGCTTATTACACACTAAACATGTGGCTTGTAAAAGGAAAACATTATCAATGAAGCTTATGACCCTAAGTAGTCACAGAAGCTTGTCCTTTGGGTATATGATGGTATGTGCTTGCTTTGGTTTTATTTGTACAGTGCACAACGCTATAAGCAACAAGCATTTCTACAATGAAGTTAGTTGGTTGAATGCATAATAAATGCACTTTAAACATTCAAAACACTTTGCGGTTAATAAAATAAACATGCGTACTATACAGGGTATAAATTGTAATCAACATTTCCTGGCCCTTTTACCTGCATTGAATCTTTTCATGGATTTACATTTTGTTTGCCATGGCGACATCATAGCATGACACGAAGAAAGACAGATTTCTGAAAGTTGGGTGAGCCATAAGCTAAGGCACTTGGGACAACATCATGGTCACATGCTACTGAACATAATGCTGGTTAACTGCTACGTAAAAATGACAACCTCACGGTACAATAAGTTCATGAAGCAATTAACAAAATTATTCTTGCAGCAGGACAGCTGAACTACAACTAACCTAAGAATATGATACCAGTGATAATTGTAAGTTTCACAGGAAATCGATTGCTAGACAAATCTTAGTGTGTCTTAGATATAAAAGCCTCCTAGACTAGCAAGCTCACCGAAGAATCTTTTTGAAGCTTCTCGTTGCAGGTTTCAAACCCTCCTTTTGGACTTGATCTTCTTGAAGACACCCTGGTAGGAGACCTAGTAAATGACTTCAACACTTTGGCCCCATGGATGAGATCTGACTGAGAGGAGAAACGCTTGCGCTTGTATGTTAGCACCACTTCATTGCCCACCATTGTGCAGTCAATTGATCTATCTCACAGCCAAAATCTCAATATCTGCAATACCCAGGAGAAAAATCAAGTATGGGAACCCGGTAATATCATAAATTAGACATGAAGAGCTGCCAGGTGGTTAACAGATACAAATAGCTCTATTGCAATCTAAATAAGTTTGTACACATTTCATGGTAAAAGATCATAACCAACCTCGAAACTAGAAATTCACTATGCAAAATAGGTGAGTGAGTAGCCACTTGGGTCTACAAGACTTACCAAGTGTCGCCACTGTAATTCATATTTGAAAAGACAAAACAATGGGTTTTATTTATAATCCCGCTTAACATCTGTCTCTAATTACATAGAGGCCGTCAAAAGAATTTTTCATACCACTTGTCAGGTTAATGCAAGTGTTCAAATAAACCCACTATAAGTTTCAATGACTAGCAAAAGAAGGGGGAACAATGAAATTCCAAATGTGAAATGGTTTTTTAACTTCTGTAACATTTTCAATGACATGGAGTCCTGGTTGACTATGAAAAATCTGGAAAATATAAAGAAAGTGTACATCAGTTCCACTAGTCATCAATCCTCCACTTGATACTCAGTGTTTAAAGTTTAAAGGCCTTCGCCTTACTTCGTATGCCTATTATACTGTCACCAAATTACCCGCTTGACCTCCTCGGAAGCTCTAACAATCTTTGATATTTCTCGCTGTGATATAAGATAAAAGTGCTCTTTATTCTTACTTTATATCCATTATTGTTGAGTAAACATGAATTGGATCTCTGTAGTTGATTTTCTTAGCACTAAACTAACTAAACTGTAGTTTGCAGGCTCTTTCTAACATGACCACTATGAACTGATGTAAATCCCCCGTCTATGTTAATCCACATTAATTGGATTGCTTGGATAGAACTCCAAATTGCTCCATGCAGCTCAATACTAAATGGACCAAACAAAATTCAACGATTAGGTGCTGACCATATTCTCTAATTTCCTCATTCTATTATCATCTTCTCCAGCCTCAATGTATAATTAAGCAATACAAGACCTTCACTACCACTACTTTTTAAGCACACCAGCTTCTCATTCCCATCGATTTGAAGAACAAAGTCAAACCCCCCCAAATTAAAACTATAAGTTAATCAAGTATAAAGTAAAATTCATTTAAAAAAATCGATGAGAACCAACATCTCTCTACTTTAAACTTCCATCATCACAATATTTTACGGAATAAAGCACAGCCTTCTGAATGATTTCGACATCATCAAGCGCGCATTACAGTTCAAATGAAGATCAAAAATCTTTCAACAACTGGTGATACTAAATTTGATGATAGATTGAGAACTGAAAATGAAATCATCTGTAAATAATCGCAGAAATTAAAGTACAGAGTAAGTAGAATACCTAAAATTCAAGAAAATTCATGCGATTTAGGACCAAAAGGATTGAAATTTTTGAGGGGGATTTTCGAGAAAGAGACCTTCAAGTTCGCCTTTATTGTTCTTTACCCTTTTGTTAATTTTTCTGGAGCGAACGCAGTGAAGACGCTGGTCAGTTACTTAAATGTCCTTGTACCGTTCGTTTGTTCGGCTCGGAGACGAGGGGCTTTTGAGTAATTTCGTTGTTCGTCTCGAAGCCTTTGTTCAAATGCGGTGTACACGTGGATGTCCTGGTTTCTATAAGCCTCTGAGGGATTGAATCTATTCAATGGTTGCTTTTTTAAGAAATGAAATTAGCCAGGGATTGAATCTATTCAATGGTTGCTTTTTTAAGAAATGAAATTAACTATCTTTTTTTTTTGAGAGAGAGAGAATTTTCACTATTCTTTCATTTCTTCAATTTTTTTTCTTAGGGGCTGTTTGTTTGCCTAAAAAAGAAGGGAAATCAAAGAATATGAAACCTATTTCTAAGAAAAATTATTTTGAGATTGTTTGGTTGGCTCAAAAAAAAAAAGGAAATCAAAGAATGAGAGATGAGTTGTCACATTATTATTGGATGATTGTGTGATTTTTTAAGAAAAATTGTTTTGAGGTTGTTTGGTTGGCTAAAAAAATAAGTAAATAAATTATAAGAAATTTATTTCCTGTTATAGTTTTTTTTCTTGTGTTTGGTTCATTTGTAAAAATAAAAAATAGATGAGACGAGATAAATTGTCATTATATTATTGGATAATGTGACCCACACTTAAAGAAATCAATTTCCTAGCTTTTTGGAGAAAATTGATGGAAATAAAATATTAATGAGATGAGATGAGTTGTCACAATATTATTGGATGATGTGAGTGATTTTTAAAGATGAGATGTGATGGAGATGAAATGAGTTGGATGATGTGACTCATTTCTTGTGTTTGGTTTATTTTTAGGAGATGATATGAAATGAGTTGTGAGATGAAAATAATATTTTATTGGATGTCGTGGTGAGTTTCAGGGATGAAAATTGATGAAAATAATATTTTATTGATTTTCATATGCCCTTTTTCTTTTCTTGATTTTTAGGAAACCAACCAAACAACCTTTTACTTTACAGAAATATTATGTGCAGGCACTAGAAAAAGATAAGAAATTGGATGGCACCTTCTCTATTAAAAGGAAAAAAGTACTATAACTAGTTAATTGTTAAGAAATCTACAATATTATGGCGCAATTTTTTTTATAAAGCAACATTATTTATAATATAAGAGACGACTTTCTCCAGGTTAAACCGGAAAATTATTTTTCATGCGATGCACCCATCTTTGTATTTTTTAGATTTCCTTTTTAAGAAAAGTTTTAAATCTTGTTTACACTAAACTATCTGTAATATTTGTTGTAAATTTTGTGGATTCCAAGTTTACTTATCTTTGTAGTTGCAATGTTGCTATCCAAACGAGGGGAAATACATAAATCTAATATTAACATTAACCTCTCTACCTCTACTTTCTCTCAACCTAGCAACTTCAAAACTTTGTTTTATTTCTCCATCCACCTCTGTTAGTTCCCTTTTTATTAAGTACACTACGATACCTTGAGATATGATATAATTACACAGGACGATCCTGAATGCACGTACCTATGCAGGTAATATTGAGGTTACTGATTGTAACCATATAAGCAACAATAACATTGTATCTTCATTTTGTTGATTTGGGGTTCTTCAGGATGTTAGCTAGTGTTAGGAACATGATAGAGTTTTTAGTTAGGGTTAGGGTTATAACAAAGATCACCAACTTAAGCATCATTGTATAACTCCTACCAGTCAATAACCTTCGTTATAACTCTAAACATAACTCTAATTTTAGCCCAATCTTAACTATAAGTGTAACCAATATCTAACTGTTGGCATTCTTGTTTTGATGATGTTTAACAAACAATTTACTTCTAATGTTGTTTGTCTAGTGTTTGTGTTTTCGTATTTATTCTAGGCAAACAACGAGTTGGAGGATGGATGGAATAGCGCTTCAACGACGATATCAAACGGAGGTTGGCGGGATTGTGGAGTGAAGCTTATGCAATTCAAGTTCAAGATCCAAGTTCAGCTTCATCCGCATAGTGTACCAAGTCAAGCTTATTGAAGATCAAGATCGGCTTGGGTAATCTACTTTAGGTTTTTTATTATGTGTGTTAAATACTTCAAGCTAAATATCACACACACACGTTTGGTTTGGTTTATCGTCGTTTTGGATTATAGACTTAACGACATTATTTTATATCATTTATCAAGTTTATAAATCTATTGAAAAGTTTTTAAAACTTTGTTTAAACTCTTTTTGTCAAGATCAAGCTTTTACAAGTCCATACTTATGTGATTTTACAAAATAATGAGATTCCACAATTGGAAAATACAAATTGGAAAATTCTTTTTTGTAACATGTTCAAAATCACATTTGCAAACATTTCCCAAAGTTTCATCAAGTTTAAAATTGATTCGTTATGTTTAATTGAACTAGTATAGTGCACGTGCTTTACACGTGGGTATACTTGTGAAATAATTAGTATTATCTTTTTTATCAAAATAAAAATCAAAATTTTGTAGCTAATATTAATAAATATGATATTCCGGTAGTTATTATTTTAATAAATCTTAAATACTTTTTTAGATGGCACTTGGTTGTTGCTAGGAAGTTCTGACAAAAAGCCTAAAATTGATGCTCGCGACGCCCATTAATCTTCAAGTTCAATATTTTTAAATTAAAAATATAATGATAGCTACACTACTTCACTTATATTATTTCTCCATTACAAAAGAGAAATTTTAGTGTCCTACAGTTACAAAGAGACATATGCATTATTGAAAGATGCACTTTATACTATCAAAGATTAAAAAAAGATAAATCTTTTATCTTTTGTGTCGTCAACAATATTAGTTTGACTTGAAGGGTTCATGCACCTCCGATAAATATAATATTAATATGTTTAATTATGTAAAATTAAATTTTTTGTAGATTTTATTTGTAATTTGTTTAATATTATTATAAAATATATTTTATGAACTATTATTTTATATGTTACCTGGGATTTCTATTTGTCGTAAAATAATCATATTATATAGTCTATATATGTGTATGTGTATATAACCATCAAATTTACATACACTCAATTTTATATAACTAACACACGAATTTAAAAATAATTGCAAAAGAAGAAAACAAATGAGGGAAGAATCTTGAATTGAGTAACTTATGCTTTGACTTTCATAATAAAAAACTTATGCATTAAAAATCCTAATAAAAGATTTATGCATTGAATTAATGCTAGTGGATGAGGGATAAGAGATTATTAATTAAGTGAATTGAGGAATTATCAAACATAGGAATTATAAATATTAAGAGGGGCATAATAGGAAGGCAAAAGTTTTGACACTCATATTCTCTTTTATAAGTAGTATAGATTTACAAAATCATGTTTTTCGTTCGTGCATGTTCGTGCATATTTTTACAAAACAGGTGAGTTTTCACAAATGAGAAGTGATATTTAAGAAATTATTTCTTTGAAATATTTATCTACATGTTTAGAAACTTTTCTCAAAATTTTACCATTTTTGGAGTTGATTTACTGTGCCCAATTGATTTTACAAAATCGTGTATGTCAGCAGATTTTCAAAAACTATATATCTATGTTCAAACATTTATTTCTCTCAAATTAGAAATGATTTTTCAGAAATTCTTTCTCTAACATGTTCATCTATATGTCTAGAACCTTACCTCAAAATTTCATGATTTTTGGAGTTGATTTACTATTTTTAATTGATTTTACAAAATCAGATACATAAATTTCTAGAATCTGTCAAAACCTGAAAATTGCTTGTGCATGTTGCTACAGTGTGGTCGGCCGCCACGATCGGACGTGCTACAGTGCAATCGACCGTACGCAGTTCAGAGTGCAGTTTTTGAGTTTTTTTCTCACGGTCGATCGCCAAAGTTTCTGGAAATTTTGTGAGTTTTGGAGTAGCTCGCGGTTGACCGCGAGTTTTCCACGGTCGACCGCCGCTCTGTCTTTTCAATCCCAACGGCTATTTTCTGCAGCCGTTTGCGTGGGGTTTTTTTGGTCTTTTGTTTTTGGTTTTTGGCTGAGGTTTTGGAAGGCTATAAAACCCCCCTTTCTCTCATCTTTCATATCCTATCTAAGAAGTTTTAAGCAGGTTTAAAAGAGTTCTTAACAGAGGGTTTTACAGTTTGTTTAGTTTGTTTTTGGGGTTTGCTTTTACAAAGAGGAGCTTGCATCATCTGTTAAGGAGTTCATCTTCAATATCTTCTCATCCTCTCTTTGTGTTTGTGGAGAAGTTTTCTAACTCTTTTCTCTAGCAATATTATTATTGATTTTTATATTCTTATTATTTCTAGTTTGCTATTTGAGTTAGATTTGATTTTACTCATTGTTTACACACACCCACATTGAGCTTATTGTATTTTCATACATAGTATATTTGGGTTGGTGAGAGTTGTAACAATTGAGTGTGAGCTTTCATTGTGTTCTCATCCATATTAGAGAACAAATCATTTAATATAATTGTGTTTATTGTGAGAATCACTTTTGTAATACACTTGTACACCGAGAGAAGTGTGTGGCGAGAGTCGGGGATCGTCCCAAGAGGAGTGGCGTCGGTTGAAGAACCTAGGGAGAGGTTGTAACCGAGCACTTGAGGGAGACACGTCTAGTTCAACACTTGAGAGGGTGTAGAGTGGGATTGCAAGAGTGGTGACTGTAAAGTTTTTGATTAGCTAGAAAACCGAGTGTGAGGTGTAAATGTTGTTCGGGTAAACGTAGAAAACCCGGTTGTGATAGTGGATTTCTCCCCGGGAGTGGGGAGCGGAGACGTAGGACAGAAGGTTCGAACTCCGTGATCATATTGTGTGTTTGCATTGTTTATTTCGCATTATCACTTTTATAGTTTGATTATATCACAATTGTGTTAGTTTATATATCCTTGCATATATTTTTATCATATAGGATATATCTCATTGCTCATATTGCTTATCCTATCTCACATATCTTTTTGTATTTCATACTTGCTAGGATAACTTATTAATTAGTTTTTATTGGCATATAATCGGATTAGATTAGCATAAGACCCTAATCACCCCCTCTAGGGTCTAACACTAACAAGAACTGTAACTTAAGAAAAAACGACGACAGTAACATCTTCTTAGATTCCAAGGGCTTATATCCCTCCTTTATATATAGAGAGAAATTGGTGATACTACTAAAGGCACCAAGCAGCGCTACCTAAATGCATAAATAAGGACACGTATCATATGCTATTCTAACATTAAATTAGAATTCTTGTATAATGAGTATTTTTTTGTTCATAATTAGAATCCTTATTAACTTAAATCTATCTAAAATTAGAAAATTCTAATTATAATTAAATATTTGGTAATCTTAAAAAAACATATTTATCCGTAAATTTAAAATTTTAAATAATCATATTTTTATTTTTCTTTATTTATCCATAATAAAAAATTCTAATAATTGTATTTATAAGTTCATTGTTCTTTTATATATAAAGGAGGGTTTAATATTTTACTATTAGATTTTTATTTTAAAAAAAATATCATAAGGGTCTCCTTAAATTTTGAAAAGATAAATTTTACTAAATCTTCAATAAGTTTAGTCATTTGATACTAAACCTGCAAATTTTTTGAAGCCCCCCAATAAGCTTCGGAATTTTAGAAAACCACCAAAATATTTTATTTTTTGCACTTAACCCTATAAAGACATTACCTCATAATTTTTAAATTAATGAACATTATCCCCCAAGTCCAACATATACCCCTCAAATCTTTATATTTGTAGATTAGCCCATAAAATTACAAACAATTATTAAGATTACAAAAATTATAAAATAGACCTCTAATAAATATGAAACTACAAACAACCCCTTGCAAAATATGAAAGTCACAAAGCCCCATTTAAATTCGAAAATTTATAGAGATCCATCTGAAAATCTAAAAATTATAAATCATCCACTTTAAATTCTAAAAATTATAGACGACCCCCTTAAAACTCCAAAACTACAAATAATCCTTTTAAAATATGAAAATTATAAACAAACCCTCAAAAAATCTAAAATTGCAAAAAAAAACTTCTAAAAAACATCTAAAAATTGTAAGAAGACCCTTAAAAAGTTACTTTTTTTTACAAAGAACTACCAAAAAAACTAAAACTTATTGGGTATTTCCTTCCAACATATATTAGGGGTATTTTGGTAATTTAACCATACATTACTAACATTATTAATTTGGAAGCTTTGTGCTAAAAGTTATTAGGGGTTTAGTGAGAGTTTAAAAGGTAGTGAGAGTTTAGTGTCTATGCCCAATCTTATTGGAGCTTTAGTGTCAATTTACCCATATTTTAATTTTCATATAGATATTAATAGTCATTTGAAGAATATGTTAGTGTTTATGTTACATCATACCTTAGATGGCTAATTAAGATAATAACAATGGATTTGGATCATCTGCAATTAAGGTGTAATTAGAGAGTTAAAATTTTAAATCATCACCTTCGATCTGAATTTCAAAGGATGAAACAATGCGACATAGGATTTCTACAATTAAAGTAGTGGTTTCCTAAATACCATAGTACATTTTGGTAAATATAAATTTACTTATGACAAAATAAAATATTTATAAAAACTAATAAATAATAGAAAACTACTCTCCAATTATGTGTAAAATAAATAACTCTCTCTTCCATTTTCAGATTTAATTTCTGAACTCATGAATAATCAAATCTTATACAAGAAAAATAAATCAATAAAAATGATATATTGTAGCCAATGAAAATAACTTAAGTCATCCTTCTCAAGAATAACACAATTTATACATTTTTAGAATATTGGGAAATTTACTTCTAAGCCCCAAATTTGAACTTTCAATGTGCCTCAACCCCTCTTATTTTTTTTAATGTGCTTTAGCCCCTTTTTTTGGAAAAAATGTGCCCAAGGTCCCTCCATCATAATTCTAACTCATACCAACAGTTGATTAGACATGACAGCTCATGATTAGACATGTCAAGTGACTTAAATCCAAAATTTACCTTCTTTTTTCTCATGCCAGCGGATGTTAACTCTTACAGCTAACATGTTAACTCTTACAGATAACATGTTAACTCTTACAGGTAACATGTTAACTCTTATAGGTAACATGTTAACTCTTACTAATGTGCCCACGTGAAGTTCCTCGGGATGGCACAAGCAGCGGAATAGGGGAGGGGGCAGAGGGGGCCGGAGGAGGAGGAGGGAGTGTAGGAGGAGGTGTAGCGGGGGTGGAGAGGCTGGGGAGGGGAGTGAGGCGCGGGGGAGAGGGTGCGGGGGAGGTGCAGCGGGGGAGTGAGGTGGGCTGGGAAGGGAGGGGGCGGGGAGGGGGAAGGGGAAGGAGGCGGCGTAGGGAGGGAGGTGGGGGAGGGGAGGGAGGAGGCGTAGGGTAGGGAGGTGGGGGCTGGGGAAGGGGGGAGGGGAGGGAGGCGGCATAGGGTAGGGAGGTGGGGGGTTGGGGAAGGGGGGTAGGGGAGGGAGGCGGCGTGAGGGAGGGAGGCAGCATGTGGGAGGGGAGGGAGGTGACATGGGGTGGCGTGGGGAGGGAGGCGGCGTGTTGGAGGGGAGGGAGGCGACGTGAGGAGGGAGGCGGGGGAGGGTTGAGGGGAGGGAGGCGGCGTGGGGAGGGAGGTGGGGGAGGGGAGGGAGGCGGCGTGGGGAGGGAGGTAGGGGGCTGGGGAAGGGGGAGGGGAGGGGAGAGAGGCGGCGTGGGGGAGGGAGGCGACGTGTGGGACGGGGGAGGCGGCATGGGGAGGGAGGTGGAGGAGGGGAGGAAGGTGGCGTGGGGTAGGGAGGTAGGGGCGGGGGAGGGAGGCAGAGCGGGGGAGGGAGGCGGCGTGGGGGAAGGGGCAATAGGGGACCGACAAAGGAGGAGGAGGGAGGTGAAGGGAGGGCAAAATCGGGATTTTGGACTGGAGGGGCCTGGACGCAATTTTTAAAAAAAGAAGGGGCTACAACATATTAGAGAAAGTAAGGGGGGCTGCAGCACAATAGAAATTGAGTTGGGAAAATTGCTTCTAGGCCCCAAATTTGAACTTTTAATGTGCCCCAACCCCTTCTATTTTTTTAATGTGCTTTAGCCCCTTTTTTTTAAAAAAAATATGCCCAAGGCCCCTCCATCATGATTCCAACTCATGCCAGCAGTTGATTAGACATGTCAGCTCATGATTAGACATGTCAGCTGGCTTAAATCTCAAATTTACCCTTCGTTTTCTCATGCCAGCGGATGTTAACTCTTACAGCTAACATGTTAACTCTTACAACTAACATGTTAACTCTTACAGATAACATGTTAACTCTTACAGCTAACATATTAATTCTTATAGCTAACATGTTAACTCTTACAGCTAACATGTTAACTCTTACTAATGTGCCCACGCGAAGTTCCTCGGGACGACGCAGGCGACGGAACAGAGGAAGGGGCAGAGGGGGACCGGAGGAGGAGGATGGAGGTGTAGGGGGAGGTGTAGCGGGGGTGGGGAGGCTGGGGAAGGAAGGGAGGCGTGGGGGAGAGGGCGCGGGGGAGGTGTAACGAGGGAGTGAGATGGGGTGGGGAGGGAGGGGGCTGGGAGGGGGGAGGGGAGGGAAGCGACGTGGGGTAGGGAGGTGGGGGGCTGGGGAAGGGGGGAGGGGAGGGAGGCGGCATGGGGTAGGAAGGTGGGGGGCTAGGAAAGGGGGGAGGGTAGGGGAGGGATGCAGCGTGTGGGAGGGGAGGGAGGCGGCGTGGGGAGGGAGGCCGCATGTGGGAGGGGAGGGGAGGGGAGGGAGGCGGTGTGGGGGAGGGGGGAGGTGGCGTGAGGAGGGAGGTAGGTGAGGGGAGGGAGGCGGCGTGTGGTAGGGAGGTAGGGGCGGGGGAGGGAGGCTGCGCGGGGGAAGGGGCAAAGGGGAACCGACAAAGGAGGAGGAGGAGAGAGGTAAAGGGAGGGCAAAATCGGGATTTTGGACTGGAGGGGCCTGGAAGTAATTTTTTTAAAAAAGAGGGAAAGTAAGGTGGGCTGCAACACAATAGAAATTAAGTTTTGGGGCCTTGAAGTAATTTTCCCTTTTTAGTAATATTTACTTTTTTTTATAAATGAAATTGCTGTCACAAAACCTCCCATGGTATATAGAAAACCACTACTTTAATAGTAAAAATGACATATGACATCATTTTATCCTTTGAGATTGAGATTTATGGTGAGCATTTAAAGAAGGGAAAAATGTGTCCAGGCTCCAAAAGCAGAAACTTCATATGACGAGGCCCCTCATAGTTTCCCCCATGTGGATCAGCCCCTTGAAGTGTGACACTTTGTACTGCAGCCTCTTTTTAGCAATTATTACATGTCAGCTAAGCTAAAATCCCTAAGTTATCCTTATCCTCTCTCCTCAATCCCTCAAACCAGCTCTCTCTCTCTCTCTCTCTCTCTCTCTCTCTCTCTAAAACCAAGGGCTTTCTCAAGCTCGTTGCTCTGGCCCTCGCCGCCTCCGCCTGGGCCCCAAGCGCTCTCTCATCTCCCCTCTCTCTCTCTCTCCTCTCTCTCTCTCATCTCCTCTCTCCTCTCTCTCTCAAGCTCTCAAGCCTCATTCCTGCCCCGCGACTACGCCCTTCACGACGACGTCGGGCTCCAGATCCGCGCCCTAGCTCGCGAGTTGGGCCCTCGAGTTCTCAACCACTTCCCCTCCTCTCCTCCGCCCTGTCTCATCGCCGTTGCTCGCCGCCGCTCCCGCCTCACCCTTGACTACGCCGGAGTTCACCACTGTCGCTAACTGCCTTGCCCTCGAGTTCGCCATCAACGTTGTCGGGATGCCATCAACCCGGATGCTTGCCAAGAAGAAGCTACAGGTCTTTAACAACTTAGACTAACATATATCGCATCACATGTCGATCGTGCCCAGCATCAACTTTCACAACAACAAATGTTTTTTTGGCTTTTTCAATATTCAGGAGAACAAAGTGATGTTGATTCTGATGGTAATTAATCAAAACATTATTTAAGCTTGCATCTAAACCTTTGAATTCCTCTCTTTTGGACTTGGGCACTTGGGCAATGAATTGGTCGGAGTAGATTCTCCATTCGATTGTGTTTATTTGGTAATGAATTGGTCGGAGTAGATTCTCCATGCTAGTTCTAGACCGTACTATGTTAGTTCTAGCTAGTTCTAGCTCTAATTCATCTTAGTTCTAGGCTCTTGGGCCCTCAAGTTAGTTCTAACTCGCACCTTCTTAGTTCTAGCCCTCACCATGCTAGTTCTAGACCGCACTATGTTAGTTCTAGCAAGTTGGGCAAGTTAAAACTAATAATATTCGAAGCAAAATAACGATAGATAAAAAATAAGCACAAGTGAAAGGAAGATACCGTATGATAGACAATATAAAGGGCTATACACCGGCGAAGACGGTGGTAAAAACGGAGACCGGAGGTGGCCGAAAAACACGCACGAAGTCGGCACGGCGCTGTTATTTTCTGCTCGCTGCTGCCGTCGAGCAATGTTTCATACGTTACCGAGAGAGATAGAAAATGAGTTAGAGCGTGATACAAATTAGAGGTGATAGGCAACATGTAGGGCTACTCACCAAAGAAAAAATCAGCAAAAACAGATATTGGAGTGATCAGAAAGTGCATGCAAAGTCGGCACAAAACTGCAGTTTTCTGTAGTGCAATTTCTCACCGTTCGGGTTTGTTCTTCGTTGTTTGAAGCTTTTCGCTAGTTCTAGCTCGTACTATGTTAGTTCTAGCTAGTTCTAGCTCTAATTCATCTTAGTTCTAGGTTCTTGGACCCTCAAGTTAGTTCTAACCCGTACCTTCTTAGTTCTAGTCTGCACCATGCTAGTTCTAGTCCGTACTATGTTAGTTCTAGCTAGTTCTAGCTTTAATTCATCTTAGTTCTACGCTCTTGGGCCCTCAGGTTAGTTCTAACCCGTACCTTCTTAGTTCTAGCCCGCATCATGCTAGTTCTAGCCCACACTATGTTAGTTTTAGCTAGTTCTAGTTTTAATTCATCTTAGTTCTAGGCTCTTGGGCCTCAAGTTAGTTCTAACACGCACCTTCTTAGTTCTAGCCCGCACCATGCTACTTCTAGCCCGTACTATATTAGTTCTAGCTATTTCTAGCTCTAATTCATCTTAGTTCTAGGCTATTGGGCCCTCAAGTTAGTTCTAGCCCGCACCTTCTTAGTTCTAGCCCGCACCATGCTAGTTCTAGCCCACACTATGTTAGTTCTAGCTAGTTCTAGCTCTAATTCATCTTAGTTTTAGGCTCTTGGGCTTTTAAGTTAGTTCTAACCCGCACCTTCTTAGTTCTAGCCCGCACCATGCTAGTTCTAGCCCGTACTATGTTAGTTCTAGCTATTTCTAGCTCTAATTCATCTTAGTTCTAGGCTATTGGGCCCTCAAGTTAGTTCTAACCTGCACCTTCTTAGTTCTATCCCGTATCATGCTAGTTTTAGCCCGCACTATGTTAGTTCTAGCTAGTTCTAGCTCTAATTCATCTTAGTTCTAGGCTCTTGGGCCCTCAAGTTAGTTCTAACCCGCACCTTCTTAGTTCTAGCCCGTACCATGCTAGTTCTACCCCGCACTATATTAGTTCTAGCTAGTTCTAGCTCTAATTCATCTTAGTTCTAGCTAGTTCTAGCACTATATTAGTTCTAGCTAGTTCTAGCTCTAATTCATCTTAGTTCTAGGCTCTTGGGCCCACAAGTTAGTTCTAACCCGCACCTTCTTAGTTCTAGTCCGCACCATGCTAGTTCTACCCCACACTATATTAGTTCTAGCTAGTTTTAGCTCTAATTCATCTTAGTTCTAGGCTGTTGGGCCATCAAGTTAGTTCTAACCTACACCTTCTTAGTTCTAGCCCACACCATGCTAGTTCTAGCTCGTACTATGTTAGTTCTACCTAGTTCTAGCTCTAATTCATCTTAGTTCTAGGATCTTGGGCCCTCAAGTTAGTTCTAACCCGCACCTTCTTAGTTCTATCCCGCACCATGCTAGTTTTAGCCCGCACTATGTTAGTTCTAGCTAATTCTAGCTCTAATTCATCTTAGTTCTAGGCTCTTGGGCCCTCAAGTTAGTTCTAACCCGTATCTTCTTAGTTCTAGCCCGCATCATGCTAGTTCTAGCCGCACCATGCTAGTTCTAACTCTAATTCATCTTAGTTCTAGGCTATTAGGCCCTCAAGTTAGTTCTAACTCGCACATTCTTAGTTCTAGCCCACACTATGCTAGTTCTAGCCCGTACTATGTTAGTTCTAGCTAGTTATAACTCTAATTCATTTTAGTTCTAGGCTCTTGGGCCCTCAAGTTAGTTCTAACCCACACCTTCTTAGTTCTAGCCTGCACCATGCTAGTTCTAGCCCGCATATGTTAGTTCTAGCTAGTTCTAGCTCTATTTCATCTTAATTCTAGGCTCTTGGGCCCTCAAGTTAGTTCTAATCCGTATATTCTTAGTTCTAGCCCGCACCATGCTAGTTCTAGCCCGCACCATGCTAGTTGTAGTCCGCACTATGTTAGTTCTAGCTAGTTCTAGCTCTAATTTATCTTAGTTCTAGGCTATTGGGACCTCAAGTTAGTTCTAACCCGCACCTTCTTAGTTCTATCCCGCACCATGCTAGTTCTAGCTCGCACTATATTAGTTTTAGCTAGTTCTAGCTCTAATTCATCTTAGTTCTAGGCTCTTGGGCCCTCAAGTTAGTTCTAACCCGCACCTTCTTAGTTCTAGCCCGTACTATGTTAGTTCTAGCTAGTTCTAGCTTTAATTCATCTTAGTTTTAGGCTCTTGGGCCCTCAAGTTAGTTCTAACCCGCACCTTCTTAGTTCTAGCCTACACCATGCTAGTTCTAGCCCGCACTATGTTAGTTCTAGCTCTTGGGAATGGAGAAAAGCTCCTCCCACCTCCGGTGGAGCCCACCGAGACACCCCGACGACCCCGACAACCTCCTCCCACCTCTGGCAAGCCCGGACAGCGTTGAAAAGCTCTGAACAATGAAGAACAAACCTGAACGACGGGAAATTACACTGCAGAAAACTACAGTTTTGTGCCGACTTCGCACGTATTTTTTGATCACCTCTAATCTCTGTTTCCGCCAATTTCTTCTTTGTTGAGTAGCCCTACATCTTGCCTATCATCTCCAATTTGTATCACGCTCTAACTCATTGTTTGTTAGAAATTTTGTAACAAGAAGAATAGTAAAAAGAATTGTATTTGATTTATTCTCTCTAACTGCTTAGAAAAAGAATATTTACAACTCTCTCAACTCTCGATTACAATTTGAATTCCGGGGTACA
>BQKN01014624.1:0-16705 GCA_022839385.1 Asparagus kiusianus | reverse complement strand
GTCAAATTTTCTTTCATTGTCTTTTTACTGCAAATTTCCAACAAACATACACGCCTTACGAAGAAGAGTGTACAGTTCATTTGGAGTATAGAGTGCCAGAAGGCCTTTGATATCTTGAAGACTAAGTTAACTTCAGCACCAGTAAGGACTATTTATACCGCCGAGGCATATGCGAGGATATTTATTCGGGAGATAGTTCGACTTCATGGAGTTCCAGACACGATCGTGTCGGATCGAGGTTCAGTGTTCACTTCGCATTTTTGGAGGAGTTTCCAGGATTCGTTCGGCAGCAGACTATCTTACAGCAGTGTATTCCACCCACAGACAGATGGTCAGACGGAGAGGGTGAACCAAGTGTTAGAGGATATGTTGAGGGCTTGTATCATTGACTTTCAGGGCAGCTGAGAGGAGCATATTCCACTGATAGAGTTTGCTTATAACAATAGTTATCAAGCGACGATCGGTATGGCCCCTTATGAAGCATTGTACGCGAGACCTTGTAGATCACCGATATGTTGGGCAGAGCTGGGTGATAGCTTAATGCTTGGACCAGAGCTAGTGAGGCAGACTACTGAGAAGGTAGCCTTGATCAGAGAGAGGATTCTAGCAGCCCAAAGTCGACAGAAGAGCTATGCAGATAAGAGACGAAGACCCTTGGAGTTTCAGGTTGAAGATGCAGTTATGCTGAAAGTATCGCCTATGAAAGGCGTTCAGCGATTTGGGAGGTAGGGAATGCTTGCACCGAGGTATATTGGACCCTTTCGGATTTTAGAGCGCATTGGAGTTGTGTCATACATACTAGATCTTCCAGCATCGATGTCTAGTATACACAATATATTTCATGTTTCTATGCTCAAGAAGCACTTGCATGATGAGGAGCAACAGTGAGTATCAGATGCACTAGAGATTGAACTTCAGGAGGATTTGACTACTATTGAGATTCCAGTTGGTATTCTTGCCAGGGAGGACAAGAGGCTTAGGAACAAAGTGATTCCTTTAGTGAAAGTTCGGTGGAACTGAAGAGGCGTTGAGGATATTTCTTGGGAGCGTGAAGAGGACATGCGTCACGACTATCCACACATGTTTGAGCAGGTAAATTAAAGCTTTTTGTATGATTTATATATGGCTTATAGATTCAATTATGGCGATGTTTATACTTAACACTAAAATGAGGGTATTTACCACTTATCTCCTAAATACTTGGAACATATAGTACATATATGAGGGGTTCCTTGTTTGGATTTTTCGCTCGATATACTTGTTCCATCTAGTTAGGGGTTAAGTGGAGGGTATTTACATTTTAGATAGTTAAGTGTAGGCATCGAAGATGATTTTTTCTAAGAGCGCGAAGATAAGATGTAGCGCTACTTCCTGCATTTATTGAGGAAGTAAATTGATTTATGTGCATGAGTATTTGTGTGATTATATTAAGATTTAACGCTAGGATGAGGATATTTCTGCTCAATTTTTAACCTTTTGGAACACATGGTATATATATGGGGGGTTTCTTGTTTGGATTTTTCGCCCGACGTACTAGTTCCATTTGATTAAGAGTTGAGTGGGAATATAGTCATTCTGGATTGTTAAATATGAATATCATTTTGTGCTCGTCTAGAGTGATACTATTTGTTTGAATATGCTTTCTGAATTTCGAGGACAAAATTCTTTTAAGGGGGAAGAATGTAGAACCCCGTATTTTTACTAGAAGTATATGTGAATTTTTAGTGATAAATAATTCTATTTATGGTAAATGACTTGAGGTCATGGATATACTTGATAACAAGTCTTTAGATGTGTATGAGTGTGGTTTCATAGAGTTTTGTGCATTGGTTTTGGCTGAATAGCAAAACATGCACGAAATCTGGAATTTATGTCTGCTCAGTCGACTGATGAGTCAACTCATGAGTCGACTAAAGAGTCGACTAATGAGTCGACCTATGAGTCGAATGACGGGCAGATTTTTGGGTTTTCTTTTAGTTGCGGATTTGGTTGGGTTTTGTTCGGGTTTAACCGTAATATACATATATATATATATCTGTTACCCAAAACCAACCCAAAACCCCCCTCTGAATCCCAGAGAAACCCTAGCCCCTCTCTCCCCTCAAACCCTAGTCCCTTTTGGTGATTTTTAGGGGATTTTCGGAGGATTTCAGCAAGATTTGTTGAGGTGCAGCATAGGAGATCCTTCCCTCTCGGATTCAAGAGTTTGGTCAGCATACTAGAGGCGAGTAACATCTCGCCAAATCCTACACCCACTGTTTGTATAGCTTTTCTTAAGTTTTATTTCAGATTTTTGAGCCTAAAACGTACTTTTGCATATAAAAATAGATACTTTACATTATGAGATGCAAGATCTATGTTTTCAGTTTATAAAAGCTCACAAATGAATTTGTAAATTTAAACCCAGATCTGGAATTTGTTTAAACATGGGTTTTATTGTGATTTAATGGTTTCAATACTTTTTCAAACATGAATTGATATGTTTAGGGTTTTAATGTAAAATATTACATGTAAATCTTTCATTTTTGTTGATATACATGTGTTAGAATCGGATATTTATTGCTGGACATGATTAAAGAGAGCTTGAGTTAACGCTTTTGTAGATAATCATCGAAAGCAGAAAACTAGAGATTTTTTGCTCAGTCGACCAATGAGTCGACTCATGAGTCGACTTATGAGTCGACCAATGAGTCGACTGATAGGGAAAAACTTCAGTTTTGTGTTTTGTCTGGTCGACTTATGAGTCGACTGATGGGTCAACTTATTAGTCGACTGATGGGTCGACCAATGAGTCGATTGATGAGGAGTTTTCTTCTATACTTCTTCAGTTTGAATTTGTTTGAGTTATTTCAGTTTAACTGAAATTTATTTATGTTTATTATTGCTGCGTGCTTAAATATGAACGAGGAGTCACCTCGAATGACGGGTGTTAGAAACTAATGTATAACCTGCATCATTTCATGTGAGATGGCATGCAGACACTAGTTTAGTTTACACACCGAGACGTGTGTGAAAATTGTGAAGTTTATCTTATTGCATAACACTTCGACATTAGCATAATTTGTTAAGTCCTCGTGTTGGACTATAATCCATTAAAGTCCTTATGTTAGACTATAATCTATTGAAGTCCTCGTGTTGGATTATAATCCATTCCTGTCCTTGTGTTGGACATTTACCTATTAGACTATAAGTTGGATACTAGTTTAGACCTTGAGTTGATACTATACTTGCATAGGCTGGACACGACATTTATACGAGATAAGACACGACACCGTAATCAAGTCTGAGATGATTTGCCTTCTTTTATTAATGCTCTTGTGTTAGATTTGGGTTTGGTATTTAGGAATATACAATTTGAGATACAAGGTATACATGAGGGTTTCCTTATTTGGATTATTTCGCTCGACGTACCTATGCTCGTGTTGTAACTTCCTAAATACTAAAATCCTCTTATACATAGGTACTTACAATCTGAGATACATGGTATATACATGAGGGTTTCCTTGTTTGGATTATTTCGCTCGACGTACTTATGCTCACATTGTAATTGCCTAAATAGGATTTGTGATTTTATTATATATATGTTATAACTGTATTTTTTGTATACAACGAGCCCTTTTCCCTTAGGGTTGGTTGTGATGTAGCTCGCTAGCGCTTTGACGCTCGTTGTCCCTCCCCCTTTTAGGTAACGAGCCAGGAGCCCGGAGAGTTGCAGGTTGATGGTGACACACTTTAGTGTTCAGCTGTCTATTTTAGTTATGTTTTATTTTGGAGCTATATTGTTGTTTTTGTTTGATGGTTATGGACTATTTTCTAGATGTTGTAAAGGCTGTATGCCTTATTTCCTTTACTCAGACATTTTGTACTTGAGACTTATCTACTTTAGCCATTGACTATGTATTTCTATATATTGGATGATGAGATATCTATGTGGTTGTTATCATTTCATCAGTTATCACTTGTATTATCTTTTACTTGCTTTTGTACCTACACTTGTTGTTTACTCTACTAGAGAGATGTTAATTGTGATGGTGAAGCATGTTATTGCACGGTGTGGTGCATGGTAGGTTTGACATTCTTGGTTTCACCTTAGACTGCAGCCTTGTGTGAACCCAGGGGCGTCACAAAAAATTCACAACTTCATGATTTATAGCACACGATTTTTTGCCATTTTAGTGATTTTGAACTATAGACAAATTAATTTGGCGGAGAACAAAATTCACAATTTCATTAACTCTAGCTAATATTTTTTTACCATTTCTTTGGTTTTTGGCTCGTTCGCAAATAATTTTTCGAAGGACAAATTTCATGATTTCATGAGTAGTAACCAACGATTTATGACCATTTCTAGTGGTTTCGAATCATGGACAAATAATTTCCTAGAGGCCAAGTTTTATGAGCTACGACTCATGATATTTGGCCATTTTCAATGGTTTCAACCTATAGGCAACTAATTTTGTAGAGGTCAAAATTCACGATTTCATGAGCTATAACCCATGATTTTTGGCCATTTTAATTGGTTTCAACTCATTGGCTAATAATTTCTTAAAAGACAAAACTTAAATTGCATGAACTGTAAACTTTGATTTTTGGCTATTTTCAACTGTTTTGCCATAGTCAAATATTTTCTCGGAGAAAAATTTCATGATTTCTATAACCTACGATTTTTTGTTATTTTTAGTGATTTTTTCACGTTGGCAAATAAATTTGAGGAGGCCAAAATACATAATTTCATGAGCTATAACCCATGATTTTTAATATTTTTAGTGGTTTTAACCTACAAGCAAATAATTTCTAGGAGGCAAAATTTACGATTTTATGAGCTAACTTATGATTATTGGCTATTTCTAGTGTTTTCGACTCGTTGGCAAATAATTTTCATAGGCCAAAATTCATGATTTCATAAACTATAACCCATGATTTTTGACCATTTTTAGTGGTTTTGACCTATCGGCAAATAGTTTTATGAAGGGAAAAATTCATGATTTTATGAGCTATAACGCAGGATCTTTGGCCATTTCTATTGGTTTTAACTCGTTTGGTAATAATTTCCTATAAGCCAAAATTCACAATTACATGACCTATAGCCCATGAATTTTTACCATGTTTAGTTGTTTGATAGACAAACAATTTCGTTAGGGCAAACATTAACAACTTTATGAGCTATATCACACGCTTTTTTGCCGTTATTGTGGTTTCAAACTTTAGCCAAATAATTTGGTGGAGACCAAAATTCATAATTTCATTAGCTCTAGCCAACATTTTTTTAACGTTTGTTGTTGTTTCGACCTCTTCACAAATAATTTCTTGACAGCTAAATTTCATGATTTCATGAGCAATAACCAACAATTTATGGCCATTTCTAGTGGTTTCGAGCCATAGGCCAATAATTTCACGAAGGTTAAAATTCACGATTTCATATGCTATAATGCATGTGTAATACCCCAACCCTTGAGAGGGTGATGTGATTAGTATTGATAGATTTGATTGGAATACTCATACCACCAAGATGCATCTTCTTTTCGAGAACCCAACTCTTAGAAACTCCAAAGTTAAGCATGCTTGGTCTGGAGAAATTCTAGGATGGGTGACCCCCTGGAAAGTTTTCCAGGGAGCGCGTGAGTGAGGACAAAACGTGCTGAAAAGACATGTGGTGGTTTGTGAGGCCAATCCATCAGATCTAATAGCGTACCGACTCCAGGATTCCGGGGCGGGGTGTTACAAATGGTATCAGAGTAAAGTCAACCGGAATTGTGAGAGCTAAGTGCTATGCGGCGCAAAGTGCTACGTCGAGAGGGCGGGAGCCACCTCTTGAGGCCGTAGGAACCACCTCTAGAATCTCACACGGATGGTACGGTCTTGGATGATATGATTTGGCACAACGAGGACGTTGCGAGTTTAAGTGGGGGAGTTTGTAATACCCCAACCCTTGAGAGGGTGATGTGATTAGTATTGATAGATTTGATTGGAATACTCATACCACCAAGATGTATCTTCTTTTCGGGAACCCAACTCTTAGAAACTCCAAAGTTAAGCGTGCCTGGTCTGGAGAAATTCTAGGATGGGTGACCCCCTGGGAAGTTTTCCAGGGAGCGCGTGAGTGAGGACAAAACGTGCTGAAAAGACATGTGGTGGTTTGTGAGGCCAATCCATCAGATCTAATAGCGTACTGACTCCGGGATTCTGGGACGGGGCGTTACAACATGACTTTTGGCCAAATGTAATGGTTCCAATCCACCGCCAAGTGGAGGCCAAATCTCACCATTTTATGAGCTAAAACCCAAATTTTTTTGACATTTTTACTAGTTTTGATCCATAGGTAAATAGTTATCCAGAGGCCAAAATTCACGATTTCATGAGCTATAATTCATGATTTTTTGACATGTTTGCTAGGTTCGACCTGCAAGCAAATAATATGGTGCTAGCCAAAATTCATAGTTTCATGAAATATAACCCGTGATTTATGTGCATTTTTAGTGGTTTCGACTCATAAGCAAATAATTTTTTTGGAGGCTAAATTTCACGATTTCATGAGCCACAACCTATGATTTTTGGCATTTCTAGTGATTTTGACCCATTTTGAAAATTATTTCCTCTATGTCAAACTTCACAATTCTATGAGCTATAAGCTAAGTTTTTTTGCTATTTTTATTGGTCTCGAGCAGTAGGCAAATAATTTCTCGGAGGCCAAAATTCACATTCCATGTGCTATAACTCACGAGTTTTGACCATTTCTAATGGTTTCAATCCATTGTTAAATAATATCCTATAGGCCAAAATTCACCATTTTATGAGTTATAACCTAGGATTTTTTGATATTTTAGAGTTTCAACACATAGGGAAATGATTATTCAGATGCTAAAATTCATGATTTCATGAGCTACAATTCGTAATTTTTGGACATGTTCACTAGTTTCGACTTGTAGGTAGATAATTTTTTAAGGAGCCAAGATTCACGAGTTCATGAGTTATAACCCTCAATCTTTGTCCTTTTTCAGTGATTTTTTGACCCATTAGCAAATAATTTTCTAGAGACCAAAATTCATGATTTCATGAGCTATATATAACCTATGATTTTTGGTCATTTTTAGTGGTTTCCACTTGTTGGCAAATAATTTTCGATAGGCCAAAATTCACGATTCAATGAATTATAGCACTTGAATTTTAACAATTTTTAGTGGTTTTGACGTGTTGGATTCACAGTTTTATGAGTCATGACCCATAATCTTTGGCCATTTTTATTAGCGGTTTTTAAACTGCAAGAAAATAATTTCACGGAGGTATAAATTCACAATTTCATGATGTATAACCCATGATCTTTGATTGGTTTTAGTGGCTTCAACCCATGGACAAATAATTCCTTAGAGGCCAAAATTAACGATGTCACGAGCTACAGCCCACAATTTTTGTTAATTTTAGTGGTTTCAACTTGTAGGCAAATAATTTCTCGGAGGTTAAAATTTACAATTTTATGACATATAACTCATGATTTTTGGCATTTCTAACGGTTTTGACCAGTTGGCAAATAATTTCCTCTAGGTCAAAATTCACAACTCCATGAACTATAAGCTATGATTTGTTTTGCCATTTTCTAGTGGTTTTGATTCATTGCAAATAATTTCCTAATGAGTAAAGTTATGATTCCATGAGCTATAACCCATATTTTTGGCATTTGTAGTGGTTTCTACCTATTGGCAAATTAATTTTCGGAGGCCAAAATTCACCATTTCATGAGCTATAACCAAGGATTTTTGATATTTTTATAGTTTTGATTTCCCTAAGGCCAAAATTGATGATTTCATGAGTTGTGACACACGATGTTTTGACATTTTAGTGGTTTTTTCTCATTTGCAAACAATTTCTCGGAAGCAAAATATCATTATTTTAGTAGCTATAAGCCATTTTTTAAAAAATTTTAGTAGTTCTAACCAATTGTCAAATTATTCTGTAGAGGCTAAAAGGCACAATTTCATGGGTTATGGAACATGATATTTGGAAATTTTTAGTCATTTTGATTCTTTCGCAAATAATATCTGAGATGACAAATATCACCATTTCATTTCTAGGAGGCCAAATATCACCATTTTATAAGCTGTAAGCCATGATTTTTTTAACAATTTTAGTGGTTTTGACCCATTGGCAAATTATTTCGTGAAAGTCAAAATTCACCATTTTATGAGTCTATAACCTAGGATTTTTTGACATTTTTAGGGCTCAAACACGTAGATAAATAATTTCCCAGAGGTTAAATTTACAATTTCTTGAGCTATAACCTATGATTATTCACAATTTTTAGTAGTTTTGACCCATTGGAAAATAATTTCCTATTGGAAAAAATTCACAATTTTATGAGTTATAAGCTATGATTTTTTAAATTTTACTTGTTTCGACCCGTTAGAAAATGATTTTTTGGAGGCTAAAATTCATGATTTCTTAAGCTATAACAAATGACTTTTGGACATTTTTAGTGGTTTTCACTCGTTCTTAAATAATTTCCCATAGGTGAATATCACAATTTCATCAGTTAGAAGCTATAATTTTTTGACATTTTTAGTAGCTTCGATCCATTGGAAAATTATTCCACGGAGGCCAAAATTCACCATATCACGAGTTATAACCTAGGATTTTTTAAACATTTTAAAGATTTTGACCCATAGACAAATAAATCCTTGGACGCTAAAATTCATGATTTCATGAGCTATAACCCATGGTTTTTGAACATATTTACTAGTTTGGAGATGTCAGCAAACAATTTCTAGGGAGCCAAAACACACGATTTCATGAGCTATAACCCATGATTTTTTTGCTTTTTTAGTGGTTTTGACCTGTAGGCAAATAATTTTGTCGAGGTAAAAATTCACGATCATATGATGTATAAACCCATACTTAGGGCCATTTATAGTGGTTTTAACTTGTTACCAAATAATTTCCCACATGCCAAAATTCACAATTTCATGAGCTATAGCCTATGTTTTTAGATATTTTTAGTGGTTTCGACCCGTAGGCAAATAATTCCCCGGAGGTAAAAATTTATAGTTTTATAAGTTATGACCCATGATTTATTACGATTTCTAGTGTTATCACATAGTTGGTAAATAATTTCCAATTGGCTACCAATCAACAAAAAATTTCTTAGAGGAAAATTTTCACGATTTCATGAATTACAACCCATGATTTTTAGCCATTTTTGTGGTTTCGATCTGTTTGCAAATAATTTTGTGGAGGTTAAGATTCATGACTCCACAACTATAACCTATAACTATTGGTCATTTTCAGTTGCTTCGACCCAATGACAAATAATTTCCCAATGTAAAAATTCCAGATTTCATTAGTTATAACCCACGATTTTTTGCCTATTTTTAATGGTTTCGACACATATGCAAATAGTTTTCTATAGGAAAAAATTCACAAATCCATGAGCTATAACCATCAACTTTTGGCCATTTCTAGCAGCTTCGACTCCCTAGAAAAAGTATCCTAGCAGCGAAAATTCACGATTTCATGAGCTATAACCTATGATTTTTTCCATTTTTAGTGTTTTTGACATGTAACCAAATAGTTTTTTGGAGGTAAAACTTTACAATTTCATGAGCTATAACCTATGATTTTTGGCTATTTTTCTAGTATTTTCAAGTTGTTGGCAAATAATTTCTGATAGGCCAAAATTCATGATTTCAAAAGCTATAACCCATAATTTTTGACCATTTTTTGTAGTTTTGACCTGTAGGCAAATAATTCCATGAAGGTAAAAATTTACAATTTTATGATTTATAATCCACGATCTTTGGCCATTTCTATTGGTTTTGACCCGCTAGATAATAATTTCCTATAGACAAAATTCACAAATTTATGAGTCATAACCCTCGATTTTGAACCATTTTTAGTGGTCCTGACTAGTAGTTAAATAATTCTCTTGCAGCAACCATTCACAATTTTATGAGCTGTAACAAATGATTTTTAGCCTTTTTTGTGAGCTATAGCTAATAGTGGTTGGCCATTTTTTGTTGTTTTAACCCATTGGCAAATGACTCGCTGACAGTCAAATTTTAGAAAGTCATGAGCAATAACCCACGAGTTTTGGCCATTTTTAGTGGTTTTTAAACTGTAAGAAAAAATTTCACAGAGGTAGAAATTCACAATTTTATGATCTATAAGCCATGATTTTTGACCAATTTTAGTGGTTTCAGCCTGTGGGCAAATAATTCCCTAGAGGCTAAAATTCATGATGTCATGAGCTATAATCCATGAGTTTTTGCTATTTTTAGTGGTTTCAACCTATAGACTTTATGGGCTATAACCTATGATTTGTGGCCTTTCTAATGGTTTTGTCCCGTTAGCAAATAATTTCATCTCGATCAAAATTCACAAGTTCATGAACTACAAGTTATGATTTTTTTTGCCATTTTCTAGCGGTTTCAATTCGTTGTAGATAATTTCCCAAAGTCCAAAGTTATGATATCATGAGCTATAACCCATATTTTTGGCATTTTTAGTGGTTCCTACCTATTGGCAAATTATTTCTTGGAAGCCAAAATCCACCATTTCATGAGCTATAACCTAGGATTTTTTAATATTTTACAATTTTGATTTCCCTGAGGCTAAAATTCCTGATTTCATGAGCTATGACACACAATGTTCTGACATTTTAGTGGTTTTTACTCATTCGCAAATAATTTCTCAAAATCTAAATATCATTATTTCAATGACTATAAGTGTTTGCATCGGAAATCGATTTCATTGCTGAATCTATTACGATTGTTTATCAATTACAGATTCAGGAGAGTGTATCTTTTTATAAGATTTCTCGTTACAACAAAAATAAATTACAACTTCCAAGAAATACACGTAGAGGATGTTTATCACCTGCTGCTTGCGTAGGATCTTTGCCTGTACTGGGAATTCTTTTATCCGTGGACCGTCATGGATCAGGTCCGGTTGACAGAACGAAAGTTCAATGCTCTTGCTTCATAAAGGAAACAATCGCATAAGTAAATAATCTCAGCGAAGTGAGATTACTACTCTTCTCAAGATCAAAACAAAGTCTGATCTCAAGGAATGATGAAATGGGCCTCAGATCCTTCGAATAGCTCCCTCTTTTTACTGGAGTTCGCCAAGATCTCGCTAGCCTCTCTAAAATTCATAGATCACTCTTCACAGGGATAACACCTCGCCTCTAATTTCAGATCCTGTGTATAGGGGCACTAGGCTTGTATTTATAGGCTCCGGATGTAGCGTTTTAAGATAGGAATTGATGATTTGATCTTATCCTTAGCCAACAATGGCTTAACCACGTTTAAGGATAGCCTCAAGGTAGTTGGGGAGGCTCTAGAATGATAAAATCCTAAAAAATCATCAACAAACACGTCGTCGAGTAGTCTGGATATGCGGGTCACTCTAGAGTGATCGACAAGTGTGAGGGTCACTCTGGAGTGACCCGCAAATGGTGACTTCCCCGGATTTATGTTTGTTCTGTTGTTGCACACGTCTCGACAATTCACGTGCGTTCCTTCGCTTCTTTTTAGCCTCGGATGATCTCATTTGACTTAGATAATCCTCTCTGACTTAGATAATTATGTCCATCATCTTCTCTTCGTCTCAAACTGTGTGCGAGAACCCATAGGTAATTTTTGACGCCTACAGATACCCCCTCCAAAGTGTTTTAGTCTCATTCTTTTATAGAGGAGGCTGGAATACTTTGAATATGATGGGTCTAACTTTCAATTCTCTGACTTTTTTAGATTTTAGTCTACTCAGTATTTTGTTGAATAGCTAAAATTCTCCCGGTACTAAGTTTATCATCTGACCATTATCGAAATCTTGAATTGGAACTGGCGTGTTGGTTTTGGAATTAGCTCGTGCTATTGAATCGATGTTGAACTGATCATCTTCATTGGGAATTCGTATCTGAATCATGATTGAACTCCCGGGACTAATTCTTTAATTTAAAAATTATCCTAAGCCTTATCTCAACGAAACTATCGACACGTTGAGCGGCATTAACATAGTTTATACTCGTACGTTTACTAGAGTCTACACAGTTTAAGCTCTTAAGGTGCTGGAGTGGGGAGAATCAGTTTATACTCATATACTCCTTGGAGTTTTGGGAATTAGTTTAATCTCATGTACCCATCGAAGGTTCAAGGAGATGCAGTTTAGACTCGTATACTCATCGGAGTATGGCGAGAACAAGCTGTGAATGCATCGGACGCTCACCAGGTTGAGCTCTTTGTGCAAGATTTGATTGTAGAACCAGTCGTTGGTGCTGATACAACTACTATCGCTAAAGCTACCCCAGGTGCTCGAGTCACGAGACCAACTGATGAAGCTTGTGCGTCAGTGACTATCACACTTATAGGATTTTTAGCAAATCTTTAGCCATCAACGGATTTGATATGTCTTTACCGACTTCCATTTGAGTCGGGCTACCATGTGAGTTGTCTAATCTGTTTCACATGTAACGTTGTGCTAAGAGGATAAATCCTCTTAGACTTGATGCTACAATTTTGAATACGTAAACTTTATCATTTTCATGGGAGCGGACCATCCGGCTACGTGTGTTAGGCGTAGACTTTAGGATTTTTGGCAAACCCTCAGTCATCAACGGATTTAATATGCCTTCACCGATTATCATTTGAGTCGGGCTTACATGTGAATTATCTAAATCCGTTTCACATGTGATGTTTTGCTATGAGAATGAACTCTCTTAGACTTGGTGCTATGATATTGAATTCATAGGCTTTATCTTTTTTACGGGGAAAGATTAACCGGCAACGCGTGTTAAGCGCAGACTTATCTCTACTTAGGGGTCGAGATAAAATCCCCCATGTGTGAAAGGCATGAATTATGACGTTAATAATAACAGCCTGCCATGATGTCGAATACATAGGCTTTTGTTCTTTTCACGGCAAAAGACTAACCAGTAACGCGTGTTAGGCGTAGACTTATCTCTATTCAGGGATTGAGATAACATCCCCCAGACGTGAATCCTGGTGTCCTTTTCATAGAGAAAGTTTAACCGGCAACGCGTGCTAGACGTTGACTTATCTCTACTTAGGATTTGAGATATAATACCTCGTGCGTGTAAGGCACATATTTTGGTGTTATTAATAACGTTCTGCCACGATGGTGAATATGTGGGATTTTATCCTTTTCACGGCAAAAGACTAACCGGCAGCATGTGTTAGATGCAGACTTATCTCTATTTAGGGATTAAGATAAAGTCACTCATACGTGTAAGGCATGGACTGTGTCGACTCTTGGGGCAAAGACGAACCCGGTGCTAGAGAGGAAGAATTTTATATTCTATCTCCTGGTTTTCTCTTGGGACAAAGACGAACCCGATGCTGAAGAGGAAGAATTTTATATTCTATCTCCTGCTGCAAAAGAAACTCAAAGTAGGATCTCCACTTCGAGAATCCTGAAGGTGAAACTAAGAGTAGGATATACACTCCGAGAATCAAAAAGATCCGGATAACTCTAACTTTATAGGACTAATTACCCAAATCTAAAGATGACTTTCTTGTTTATCGAGATAAAATTCCAACTTCGGCCCTAACTGTTTAAAGGTTTGACCAAGCGAGAATTTTGAAATGACCCTAACTGAAGAAAGGCTTGATCGCCTGATATGGGTGGAAGACTCTCATTTATCGAAAGAAAATTTTAGTTTTTGCCCTAACTGTTTAAAGGTTTGACCAAATGGGAGTTGAAACGATCCTAACTGTTTAAAGGTTTGATTGTTCAATTTGAAAGTGGACCTCTCGTTCATGGAAGGAATCGAGAGGAGATTTTGGTTATGGTCCTAACTGTTTAAAGGTTTGACCAAGTGTGAATAGAGGAACGACTCTAACTGTTTAAAGGTTTAATCGTCCAATTTGGAAGTAGACCTCTCGTTTATAAAAGGAATCGAGATGGAATTTTGGCCGTGGTCCTAACTATTTAAAGGTTTGACCGAGTGGGAATAGAGGAACGCCTCTAACTATTTAAATATTTAATCGTCTAATTTGGAAGTGGACATCTCGTTCATGGAAGGAATCGAGAGGGGATTTTGGCTGTGGTCCTAACTGTTTAAAGGTTTGACCAAGTGGGAATGGAGGAACGAATCTAACTGTTTAAAGGTTTAATCGTCCAATTTGAAAGTGGACCTCTCATTCATAGAAGGAATATAGAGGGTATTTTGGTTGTGGTCCTAACTGTTTAAAGGTTTGACCAAGTGAGAATGGAGGAATGACTCTAACTGTTTAACGGTTTAATCGTCTAATTCGGAAGTGGATCTCTCATTCATGGAAGGAATAGAGAGGGGATTTTGGCTATGGTCATAACTGTTTAAAGGTTTAACCAAGTAGGAATGGAGGAACGACTCTAATTAAAGGTTTAATCATTCAATTTGGAAGTGGACCTCTCGTTCATGGAAGGAACCGAGAGGAGATTTTGGATGTGGTCCTAACTGTTTAAAGGTTTGACCGAGTAGGAGTGGGGTGGTACAAATAACAGTGAGAGTGCTAATTTGTACAGATCACTGTGTCAATACAGTGGGAGTTTCTGGTGTTAAGTTGCAAGGATTTTATTACGAGGGGGTTTGAAATTTCCAATACTATGTCTAGATTCTAACAATGAAAGTGTTGAGTACACGGACATAGCGAGAGTTTGAGTAGATGTAATCATGAAAAATTTTATGGACCCACCGTCAATTGATTTGATCAATGAGGAATTTTATGATGCAGGACTGTGAATCGTCAAGCACTTCACAATTACACAATGGTGGTTTCGTGAGGGAAAATTGACTTGATGAAGTTATTGAATCTCGTCTCGACGAAAGAGTGCTTTAGGAGTCACAATGGTAGGGTTTTAATCATCTTGAAAATGATTAAATAGTCACAGTAGGAGGTTCTTAATCATTTTTTATCATGATTAAGAATCAATTGGTTTTGGGTTATCCTTAAGAATACCCTGTGTAGTATTCTCTAGGAACTTTCCATTGGAATGTATTGAGGTATTCTACCCTCAGCTCTTTGGCGAACTTGAATTCAATTGTATCTGGCCATGTTGCTGGGTTATCCTTAAGAATATTATGTGTAATATTCTCCAGAAACTTCACATCAAAGGTAGGGAACAGTTTAGCCTCGTATACCAGTTGGACGTTTGGAAAATAGTTTATACTCGTATACCCGTTGGAGTGAAAAAGGAGGAGCAGTTTAACCTCATATACCTGTCGGAGGATAGGTCGTCTTTATTTGGCTTGTTTTGTCATTATGACGTCGGAGTCAATTAAGGCTTGGATTTTATTTTTGAGGCCGAAGCAAGCCTTGGTAGGATGAAGAATCCTCATGTGGTATGCACAGTATTTTGAATCCATATTCCTCTTAGCTCCCTCCTGATCTTTAATAAGTGGTAGCTTGATTTTGTCGTTGGCGAGGAGGTACTTCAAGATGGCTGGAACTTTATCATCTTTGAAAGAATACTCCTTCTGAAACCTTGGATCAAGAATCCTTTGTTGTTTCTGAGGTTGTTGTTGTGACGTTTGATTAACATCAACAGCAACCACAGGTGTTGTCAGTTGGCTTCTCTCGGCCTTCTTTCTTCTGAAGAAGTGCTCGACCTGTTCTCCATGCAATTTTAATTCCTTCCATGTGATTAAGGGGACAACCCCCATGACTTCAAGGACATTGAGGGAGAGATTGGGATGGTAGGTCTTGAGTATGAACTCCTTTGTGACCGGATTTTGGCAATTTATCGTCTTATTTCGGAAGCGTTTGACGAAGGTGTCAACTGACTCTCTGTTCTTCTACTTCTCATCCAGAAGAGTTCCAATTAATACTTCAGTGTCATCATCAGTAGTTGATGCTTCCTGGCTTGAGACGGCAGTACCACTCGAAGGCGGCTCCATGAAGGGTGTCGATGAATGACCGGACCATCAAAGGTTCGTTGCCAGAGATCACGCCTAGGTGAGATTTAAAGTAAATTAGGTGCTCAGTGGGCAACCCTTTCCCATTAAATGGCATGAAGTTAATTAAGTTGAACTGTATGTAGGAAAAATTGCAAAGAAGAGAATAAAAGAAATTTGATTTTGATTCCTTTAAATCTCGATTACAACTTGATTACAAAAGAGAAGAAAACGAGTTTGGTTTTCTCCTTTGTTTAAAACTGGGTTCTTCTTGGTAGCGATGGAATGCCTCCTTCGATTGCTCGCGTCGAACTTGCTCTCCGTTGACGATCCGACCGTCTCTTATCTCGTGGGAACGATGAACTTCTGTAGGAAGTTTTATATGTAACTCTCGGATGAGTTTAAGAACTATGAACGAGTTTAAACTCTGTAGATAAAGTTGTTAGAACCAAAAATTCGGTTAATGATCAAGCTGTTATCTGTTGTCGAAGAATCCTCTCAGATTTGATCTTTTGAGATTGATTCAAAAATCTTATCTTAAAAGATTTAGTTGCTGCTGCTGTTGAATCACCGAACCTGAGTGGTTGAGATCCTCCAGAATTCGCCTCCGCTGCTAACTCCTGTTTAGATTCTGAAAAATCTAATCTCCAGAATCCAACCCGTCAGCCAGCCCTTAACTCAGTTGAGTTTGTTGAGTTTATATAGGAAGATTAGAGGTGTAACTGCCCTCTAAATCCGCTCCTACGTGGGCGTGATTTCCTCAGATCGTGGGAAACAATTCTGAAACCGTTCGACTTGTGTTTGAACAAGTCAAACGCCCAATCT